>JBCFYV010002255.1:31932488-31998229 GCA_039000515.1 Timema cristinae
GGGAAAAAAAAGAAAATTTTAAAGGAAAGAATAATGGGTTTTGCCCCACACGAGTGTCCTGCACAGAAACCTCCCTTTATGCTTTTTACGAAAACAGGGTTATGCGGGACAAACTCTAAACCCCGTCCCGCAGGGGGATCACAATAAAGATTTGTATTAAAGCAGAGTGGCATATTCTACACAACACTCAGGGTAAAGGAGTCTGTGATGGTCTAGGAGGTACTGAAAAAGAGACTTGCAGCTAAAAGCAAGTCTCCAACGACCTTATGAAGGGTCAAATCATGCACCACTTCAATTTTTTAAATTTGGGAGCCAATCAAACAACCATCCATTCATTTTTTTTATTGTACAAATGAAGAACATTGTGAGGAGTATAAGTTACTTGAAAAACTTTCCTTGAGACAAAACCCCTATTCCTGAACACAAAACTACATTGTTTTATGCCTTATCAAAAACTGTGTAAAACAAAAAGTGTATTCTTTGTGATCAAACATTTAAATATTATTTAACGGTAATGAAAGTGCAATGCAATTGGCAATGGAGGCAATAACAGGATTTGTTTACATGTGAGTACATAAGCATTGGTGCTGTCTCATTGTTTTAACTGAAAATTTTTCCCAAGTGAAGAAGTTATTTTTAACATTCCTTCACCCGGCTGGCCTCACCATCTTTTGTCTTCCCACCAAGACCCGACACACTCTGTTTCTGTCAAACAAATTTTAACAAAAGTTGAACCAACAACAGCAACTGGCCGGACATACACACTAACTAAAGAAAGAAATGGAATTTGCAAATAATGCTTTGAAAAAATATTCATTCAAAGTGACTTTACAACCAGAATATAAAACTAAGCTTTTTTTAAATGTTATATTGTTTTATATTTGTATTATCTTTTTATTTGGGATTATTTAATTGTGTTGTATCTGTTACCCATCTTAAATGCCAAAGGCCTATTTTATAAAACTATGAAAGTTTTGTAGGTTTTTTTAGTTAGCTTTTATTGCTACTTTTTTTAAAATAATTTATTGAAATCTCTGTAAAGGGTACAAAACACCAAATTTATTTTTTGGTGAATTTCCAAATTATATAGCCTATTTTAATTTAATGTTTATGAGAGCCTCTAGCATGGTATTATTTTGGTGACCCTAATATCATTAAAAATTAATTTAAATGTGATCCCATGTTTGAAATTGGGCATGCATACCTTTGAGATATGAATGAAAAATTGTGATTTTTTTCCAAAATTTAAAATATATGTATTTCGAGAAATTCAAAATAAAAAATTTGAGTTGGTAACCTTGAACTTTCAAAATGCCCTAATGTGGGCATGTAAAATATCATTTTAAAGCCCAATAAAAACCCTACAAAGTTGTTTTTATTTCATTTCTCTATCTTATTTCTAACTGAAGAAATTAAATAAAATATTATGGACGGTGAAGCTCAAAACGCTCTTTTTTTTTGAAATTTTGAAAATTTTTATCTCAAAAACTAAATAAGAAAAAATTATGAAATTTTAGATTTGTAAATGTCTTTGTAGGAATAGCAATCGTGCCAAAAAATTATTAAAATCTAAAAGGGTCAGGTCCAAAAGTGTATAAAATTAGAAATGGCCCAATTACTATACGCTACTCGCCTCACGAGATTAATTAAAGATATCATTCATTTTCTCATAGTGCTCTGCTCCGTCCAAGTTACACTGCGAGCTGGTAGTGACCCTAATGGCCATCAGTCTGATGTTTGGCCGTTTCATTTATTTAGATAGGCTTGTTTAATTAATTGAAACCAGATGCACTACCATTTTCTATGCTTATGTATTTTACTAAGTGTTATTTAATAAACTGCTATTACCTTTGTATTCCCTGCTGTGTGATTATGCATACCCTCCTTTAATAGGTAATGGTATGCTACAAATGCATTATTATTACACATAAAATATAAATTTATTTGATGGAAATGATACAGTAGCTTCCTAATTCAGAACATTAATGTCGACGGTAATTACAATATTATTATTGGGTTAAGAATCAAGCAAGCTATGTGATTTTTTTTAGGTTAGTGGATCACACATGGGTCAGATAAGGTTTATAGCTTGAATTGTTTTTGTTGTATGTATAAAGCATAAAATATGCCTACATATCCAAAGTGTAAACATGAAAATCACAAACAGTATCACTGCAAATCATTGAAAATGCACGATGTTAAATATTTCCACGAGATGTTCTATCAAAAACCCCAAAAAGATGTTCAGGATAGCTTTATTGTAAAACACACAACAATCTCTAACATTAAAAGGAGAAGAGCGACAAAAGGAACTTACTCTGAGAAGGATGCAACAGCCAAATACTTCATTAGAAAAAGAGCACAAAACGAAGGTTGAGTTTGCAGAGAGGCATTTCTCACTATTCTCATCATATAGGCGAGACATGTCAATACCCTGCTCAAGAAATATTATCACACTGGGAATGTTGATAAAAAGAGGGGTGGTTTTTGAAAGAAAGACAAATATCAAAACAAGAAGGAATGTGTGATTCGGTTTATTAACACTCTCAAGTGTGTAGAATCACACTACTGCAGGTGAAAGAGTAACAGAAAATATTTACCTTCAGAGTTAAGTGTCACAATGTTGTGGAAGATGTACTCAGAAATTCAGACAAACGTACCCGTAAAAGAAAAGCTATTTCGGTATGATTTTTAATACTAATTATAATTTGGCTTTTGGATCTCCTAGATCAGATATGTGCTCTGTGTGCCTACAACTTCTAGGAAGAATTTCTTCAGCGAAAGATGAAATGGAAAAGACAACCTAAACAACATAACTGCGTGTTCATAAAGCTCACACTAAAGCATTCTTTGAACTTTTGCGTGACGAAGACCCGTTTAAACTTATACTGTCTTTTGACTGGGAAAAAAACATTCCATTGCCTTGTTTGCCAGATCAATGTGTGTATTATTCAAGACAGTTTTATATGTTTAACTTCACCATTGTCAGAGGGAACAGCAACACTCAGCTTGCTCCTGACAATGTGATATCCTATATGTGGACTGAAAATGAGTTTCTAAAAGATTCAAACACTATAGCTTTATTTGTGTTTGACTTTTTTTTTGTCTTAAGAAAGTTGGTGAGGACACCAAACTTCATCTTGTCTCAGACAGGTGTGATGGACAAGGTAAGAATTCTATGATGGTATGCATGCCAATGAAGTTGTTTGGAGAGTATGCACCACAAAATATTGAAAGTGTAGATAATGTCTTTCCAGTTACAGGTCACAGTTACATACCTCCAGACAAGGTATTTGGATTCATTGAAAGACACATCAAAAAACGTGAAATTATTCAAACTCGTGAAGAAGTAGATGGTTTGGTTTCAAAACATTCAACTGTCAAGAAAGTTGGTGAGGACATCAAAGTTTATGATTTTAAAGAGTCCTTAAAGGTTGTTGTAAAAAAAAGTACATCGTGGCACTTTCAAATTTCTAAAATGAAGCAAATCTTCACCAAACGATTCAAAACTAACAATTTCATAGTATAAGGTGAGCCTCATTTTAAACTGATGTTGGTAATTACAAGAATTTGTTCATGACTTTACGTTGTTACAATGACATTTAACTTATTGAAATTCCCAATGTAAATAAAGTAACAGAAGAAAAGAAGAAGGATGTAGAGAATTTGCTGAAAAAGCATTATGAAGAAGAATGGAGGAACAACACATTGACATTCTACCTCATGTTATTAATGGAAGTGTAGACTCAGAAGAGCCAATTGATATGCAGTGCTGTCAGCCACGACAAGAAGAGCAAAATCTCATATAAACTGGTTCGGATACCCATTAAATGGTGGACTGTTTAGTTGATTACTGTATTTCTTTAACTAATTATTCATTTGACATTTTAATATTATTGATTTTTAAGAATTTTTAAAATTATTATTGAAGAATATATTAGGATTAATAGGCCATGAAACGAAATCACACACGCATTGACATAGTGTAAACAGTGTATTTAATATAATGTATGCCAGAAAACAACTGACCAGTAAAAAGACCAACTAACTACTAGCAGTAAGATACAGTTACAGGGAGTATGATATAGAGATAGCCAACATAACACAAACTTTGCAGAGTTGCCAATACAACCATATCAATAGAATACACTTGTCCAAAATCAAGGTTTGTTTGTTCAAATACATTATTATTCTTTAAAAGAAAAAGTTAATCCTTATAGAATGTCTTTTAATGGGAATTAATTCCATATTGGTACCAAATTGAACTTTATCAACATTGATTTGTGTCAAACTGCACTTTATCCACAATTTAGAGACAAAGTGAACTTTCTCCAAACTGTATTCCATTAAAATTCTTAACAATGGCAACAAATTATAGTTTCCTTCCTTTAGAGTGTATTTTAAAAGCCTTAATTTCAATATGCATACATCAGTTTTGTTCTGTAGCTTTGAGAACAGCTGGAATAAATTTTTTGCCTTTCTTGAAAAACTAGATTCTTGGATAAAGTGTGGTTTGATTCTACAAACAATGAATTAAAACAGATTGTTGAAATTTGATCACTGTTGTATAAACAATCACAGAGTTATAGGATATTTAACTACAAAGTTACTGGAGTTAAAAAAAAGCCATCACTTTATTGGCCAGAATCAATCCCAGTTTTAAAAATGACACATCGAGGTCATTAGGGCCTTGAAATATATGAAAAACATAATAAAATCTCCATTGGGGAAAGAGATAAAACATTCACCATCTGAGACTCTCCATAGGAGTGCTCAAATGTGCTCTTAGTATAAATTAAGTGATACACCTGCTAAAAAAAAACCACAAGTGTATCACTTCAATAAAAAGACAAAACAAACATATTAAAATATAACACGTTAAAATGACACAACATGTTAAAATTATAATACGTTAAAAAGACAAAACAACATGTTAAATTGTAATAAAACTGATTAAAAAGATCTCAATATGAGATAATATCCAAAAGAGCAACTTTATAAAAGTGACTCAGATGGCATTAAAAAGATCCGCCTGGCATATAAAACGAAGTAAACAAATAATTCCATCCGCACTATCGCGTAATAAAAAACGTAAGTCACCTTTAAAATCAAGAGCCAGATGGATAGGGGCTAGTTTGCGACACTCCACCAAAATGTGATGCACACTAAGGGAGTATCACAAAACTCACACACTGGAGGTGGATCCCCTCTCAGTAAAAAACTATGGGTCAATGAAGTATGCCTGACGCGGAGCCTCGTCACGATGACCTCCTCTCATCTAGACTTTCGTGTAGAAGAGGGCCATCGCGACACACCGTCCCTGATGGACCGCAGCTTGTTCTGAGCAGGGGTCGAGACCCACTGCTCGTGCCAGGTGCGTAAGACTCCACGCCGAACATAACCCTTGAGATCTAAAAACATGACACCCAGACTCGCCTCCGGAGGCAGGCGTGCTGCCTCCTTGGCTGCCTGGTCCACTAGTTCATTTCCTGGAAGACCAGCATGACCAGGAATCCAGCAAAAGGTGAGTCGGGTGCTTAATGAATCAATTTTAAAAATTTGCTCATGTATCATCTGCACGAGGGGATTCCAGGAGTAGAGAATAGACAATGCCAACAAAGCACTCATGGAATCCGTGCAGATGATGACAGAACGGTGACTACTTCGGTAAACAAAACACAAAGATTTAAAAATGGCATATAATTCAGCCGTAAAAACACTGGTTTCTTTAGGTAAACCAAATTTAAAATTGGATATGACAAAATAAAATCATTCTCAGGATGAGTGTGTAGTGATTAGTGATTTCTCTGAAAACCACACATTTGTTGTACCAGGATGAAATCCATGGTTACCACTGAGTTAATGCCCAAGCTACCAACCATCCCTTTTGTGTATATTTTAAGAATGATGCTGATTATGATTATCTGTGCATCAAAAGCCTTTGTATTATATATGTCACTACATTGTACACAATACAACTGCTGTTTATGCTTTCCAAAAGCAGCTGGTTCCATCTGTCCAAACATTCAAAACCAAACCTGAAAAAGATCTATTATTTCTCAGATGGCTCGGGAGCATACTATAAGAACCAGAAGAATTTTTCTAACTCATGTAAGCGCAAACAAGACTTTGATGTGGCTATTGAGTGGCTACTTGTGGCAAATGCAAATCTGCAGTGACCAACTAAGGGCCACATCCTCATACCATAGAACATGTTTATGAGTTTTGTGTGGAAACTATTAAAGGGATTAACTTTATCATGGTGCCTGAAAGTGGGATTAAAAAAAAGGGAGAAAGAGCATCTGAATGACTGCTTCAATGAAGCCCATAGATTTGAAGGAACGAGAAATTACCACTGCTACATACCCAAGGACTCGTCCACTCTTTTGATAAATAGAGCAGCTGCATCCTTTTAGTAAAACAACATAAAATTAATATGTTGTGTGTGTTTATAATAAAATGTGGTATGTAGGTGATGTAATCAAAATGTTGTAATGATATGAAATTATACATATCAATATGTTATTATTCAAATCTATATTCAAAATTACGATATTTAATATTCGAGTGGGCAGTAAGATTTATTTGTGTAGAACTGTCGAGCTGTAAGGTGTGGTGAAATCCTTCTACGTCTCTATTTAAAAAGACAACGCACTTTCCGTGGAAAGAGACGCACCTGGATGACCTCACCCCTTTTCTTCTAGGAAGCTTCGAGAAGGAAATGTCGCTTGATATACCCCTTGAAATGCGCACATCTCCTCACTGGTGGTGATCCTTCCTTCTCGACAAGAACACGTATAGCTAAGATTCATTTAACGCAATAGTCTGGCTTTTATCAAAATATAAAATGTGTGTGATATCTAGCTAAAAGTAAACAGTTTATTCATTTAAAATTAAAATAAAAGACTATAAAAAAAAAGACACCAGAACTTTTAATTTATAAAATAATATAATTAATTATTAAAATAATATCACCCTTACAATGGCGTTAAGACATTTCTTATCAGGATAGCGTTTTAATTATTACAATGTCAACAGAAGAGAATTATGTTTAAAGTAATGTTCTTCAAACCAGGTGTACCATCTACTAGTTTTACTATAAAAAGAAATGATGTTTGGGTGAAGTTGAGCAACATTATTGGTGTTCCGACACCATGTGACTTAACTTTGCCACTGCTACTGGGAGAACATACAACATTATTCAACAGAAAAATACAGAACTGTCACTAAAGTTATAAGTGCATTTGAAGAAATAGGCTTTCTTACAAACACTTGTTGACAAACAAAAACAAAAGTATGTATTGCAGTATAAACTAGTTTATATTATAACTTAAAAGAGTATGCCTAATGGTTTCTTTTATAGTATATCTTGAATAATAATAAATTGAATATAATTTTAAAAACACTTTTTTTTAGAAAGGTTTCGCTGTGAAAAAGGGAAGAAATGCATATGCCACAACTTTGAAAAAAAACTTAAGATATTTTAAATTCTTTTTAGCATTATAAAATTATTAGATTATTAAGTAATATATTTAAACCATTTGAGGTTTATTATCATATGTTTACACATGTAGGCTGGAAAAGCTAAAGGACCTAAATGCCAAAACAACAATGGTTCTAACACCTACAAATTTAATGAGGGGCTTTCGAGTTGGTGGAATATGGCCACTAAACCATGACATCTTTACGGGTGATGAATTCATGTAATATTCTTATGTAACAAATCGTCCCAAGCCCGGGACTTCAATTAGTGATGATACAATAGTAGGCCTAAATAACAGCCAAAATGAACTAGTTGCTACACCTTCAACATCAAGCAATAGCTCTAAAGTCTTTCGGTCACCTGAAGACATTCAGCCTCGTCCTAAAGATGCACCTCATGTTACCGCTACAAAAGGTAAGAAAAAAGCAGCTACAACTATACTTACAAACACTCCTGAAAAAAAAAATAGATTGGAGGAAAAACTAATTGCTCGCAACAAAAGGCGATTCTCAACGGAGAAAATTATGAAAACAAAATAAGACTTAAAACTGAAAAAAACTAATGCTGATACATCAGATTCTGGAACGTTGCCCTCATCAAGTGAGTCCGACATCGAGATAGCTGATTTGTTAGTCAGTTCAGAGGATGAAAATGATCAGCTAGATCTAGAACCAGCAGTTGGAAGATGGATCATTGGATCCTTTCAAGGGGGGAAAAAAAACTACAAACATAATGTTGGAGACATTTTATAGGCTATACCTAGTGAATAAACTTATCGGGTTGGATTCGAAAGAAAAGTTGATGCACGGCAATTTAAGTTCCCAGAAGTTGATGACATTTGTAACATTGACAACTGTGAAATCGTGCGAGTGATACCTTCACCAAACTTTGAATCTCATAATGATGGTGTGACAATCTGTGTGTTTAAAAATTCCTTCGAAGGTTTTAACATGCAGTAGAATTACTTTTAGTCTACTAAATATCCATTTCTAAATTGAAAGTTTATCAAACTTATCCTAACTTTATTGTTGAACTTTCATTTGGTTGTTAGGCCTATCATAGCTAGGCAAAATGGTTTATTTTGTCCATTTTAAATTGTATTATTTTCTTTATGTATCTAGTAGTAACTTCTCAAAGAATGATTGTAGAATGAAAATAATAAGTAGCCTAGCCTATCAAGTGAGGCATCGGAGATTTATGTATTCACGTTAACTATCACTAGGTCTACTGTTTGTAAAAATTTGAACTTAAGCATATTTTTTTACTTAAGTAGATATAATAACATGTTAGTAAAACATAATTTACAGTACAGCTAATAAACAGATATTCATTAACTTACAAGGTTATTTTTTATAATTTAACCCAGGATCAAGTGTTGTCGGCCCTTAAACAAAGAATCCTATTTTTAATTCCTGAAGATGAGGCTGGGTGTGATTCTGTGGAAATTTCTTCAGATTTATCACATTTTTTTAGAAATCTGCATTTGTCTGTGATTCGGTGTATTTGACTGTTTTGCGATGGGTAGTCAGGTCAGAAAAACTTCTGTAAAAGAGGTTGATAACTGAGAACGAGGAAAGAGTACTACAAACTATATTCTCAAGTGGGTGAAGTTAGATAATTGGCTGTTGACTGGAATATGCTGAACTTAATAGTTGTCCCAACCTTTCAATAATGTTGATTAGGCTACATAAAACGTAAAAATGAAAGCTTTATAAAAAGTTTGAACCGTCTAAGGTTTTGGTCAAAGCAACCGAGCATTTTCATTTTGAGTTTTTAAATAAAACCTTCAGGCAACTTAAAAAGAGAGGTTGAAGAACAAAGCGGTGCTTCCTCCCTGTTCTACATTAGAAGCTTGGCCATAATGTTTCTAAAGAAAAGAAGGCAGATGTTGAATCTCTGCTTTCCACTATAAGCCTTGGAGATTGGAAAGACAGTACGATGTTAGGCTGGTATAGGGATATCTTCTATATTCCAGAGGAGCCAATAGCAGCTGACAATAAAGTAAAGTGTGACTACTTAGAAAAAGATGAAGGAATGTACAAAATGTCTCAATCTTGTGTTTCTAAGCATCATATCAGAGCATTCCATTTTTACTTTTGTTTGGTAATAGTTTAATTCGTTACATAAATTATCTAAAATTTAAAAAGAAAAAAAATCTTCATTGTTGGACAGTTAAAGTAAAATGTATTTGTTTCCTCCCAGTTCCTAAAAAAAAAATGTATGGTAAAATATACTGTAGGCCTGTGTGTTTCACTAATTTTTTGTTTAATAAATGTAGTTTTTACTATAACTAAGCTAAGAAAATATTCTATCACAATAATTCAAGTTTTATTAGCAAGATAAAGCGCCACAGTTAAAATATAATCAAACGCGAGAAGTTGGTACAAAAGTTTAAAAATCCAAACAAGGGTTTCAGTAAAAGGTAACATGTCCACTCGAGTCCAAGCAGAAGATAAATGTACGATTTTTAACATCAAATAAATTAATTTTTGAACTTGCATGGGCTAAAGTGAAATTTAAACTTAAATCGTATTGTAAAATCATGAATTCATTTGAGGTAGTAATGTTTTGTATATTTAATGCTATGTTAAACAGAACTTAAATTTTACTCATTTCTCACAAATTTACCATGCTGAACAATAATTAAAAAAATCCTCATTTCTCACAAATTTGTCTTGGACATATTGCTTTTAGCACATAACCTCAAACGTTTTACTCAATATATTATTTTAATAAAAAATTAAAAAACTTCAAAGTATTGTTAAAGTTGTTTTTTGAACTATATGGACGTTTTTTTGCCTACTCCGAAATGTAAAGACGTGCATAGGTATTTATGTATTTGTAATTAATACAAAATGTGGATATAAACTTGTAGAATATGAAGTCAAAATTTCAACCCAATACTTCTATTGGTTGTTGAGCAAAGGTGCATAGATAAAGTTGGCTAATTAAACATGAGGCAATAGCTCGTTACGACACCCACTATACATTCCTATATAACAGCAGAGAAGCATGGAAAATAAACAATTCCGCACCAAATAAATCTAATTTTGAAGACGAACTTATTTAACTCGTTTCGGGAATTGCTCGCTCTAACAAATTAATAAAACAATGACAGAACTATGACTACATGAATTTCACTGTTAATTAATAAATTCGTTTCTGAAAGTTAGTTAGGCCTATATTCCAGATATTTTGAATACACCGTACCTAAAGTTAATACTGTTGCCGTTAAAAAGAAACACATGTGTATTGTTTCAGACTAATAGGAAATAGAATAACTATTAACTAGTCAAATTTCAATACATCACGACAGTATCTTATAGAAAAGATCGGTATATCCCATGTGTCGAGCATAAACCGTTTACAGCGGTAGCGGTGATTGTAAAAAATACTACGCGTCAAAACCATATCGATGGCAACAAATTTAAATGTAGTGTAGGAAGTACTAACATTCTGGGGAAAACACATGCAACCAGGACCAACAAGTACATAAGGCTTAGCTTAACTTAGCGCACCCGTTTCGGTGGCCGCGTGTTCTAACGCACTACTCTCTGTTATACTAGACAGCCGAAGACGGGGATAAGGGGTTTGATCCCGGTTGGGTGTACTAAAGGGTTTTGTTGCACTTCATGTTAATTAATTTTTCATAATCCTCAAATTGTTAATGTAATTGGTACATAGGAGTATAACCTGAACGGTTGATGCTAAAAAAACTTAGAGCAAAACAAGTTGTACTATACTATGACCGATGTGTCTTTACTTTGTGGAAACCAAACATTATTTTTGTACGGTGTAACTTAGATGGTAACAGGCTTGGGCACCCTCTACTTTCTGATTTTGCATCCTCAGCCCACTCCACATATATCTTGGCAAAAAAATATCAATGATGTAAATAAGAAATTCAAATTCAAAATAATATTCGAATAATCAAGACTAGGTGGAGCTGCGGAGGCAAAATTACATTTAGAATGAGTACATATTTAGGGGGTAGGGGATGATTAACAACAAGGGAAGATTGGTGCCCGGTGACATCGGGAGAGAAGACACACCTCTTCCTTGATTCGTGTGGCTATGTCATGTGGCTGGCCTTAAAGCAATGGAAATCAGTTGTTTAGTTGTTTTCACTCTTTGAGTGATATCGTTTGGTGTTGATTTTATGAGTATGTGATTATTTGGCTCCTATATAACTTTGCGTTACTGTGGTTAAAGTTAATGAAATTTAAGTTATTATGAAACAAGAATTACTGTTTAATTACTTACTATGTTTGGTTAGTAGGTAGAGGCTACCGTAGGCCTTCAAGTTTCTACACACATACCCATACTGAGCTGTGAGTTTTGTTATTTTTTGTCTCTCTTCGGTTTCCTGTGGCTCGACAATATAATGGCGCCACTAGGCTGTGTTCGTATTTTAATGGCATATTACCATCATGTATAAATCTATCAATTACTAATAACTTTCTCAATCCCAAACTATAGTTAAGTTACAAAAACTGGCAACGAGTGATTATTGTTTTTATTTCAAGAACCCTGAGTTTATTGTGTGTCTAGTATCGTGTGTGTAGCTCTCGTGTGTGCAATGTTCTTAAGCCAACAGTCTCGACATGCCAAAGTTTTCCACAGTTGACTCTCGTCTTGAGGACATCAAGTTATATTTTAAGGGAGCCGAGTTGTATCCATTCTGAGAGGGAGCTGAATTGCATCCACTCTGAATGGTATACATTCAGACATATCCTAAACAAGCACCACAAATAAAAAGTCTGGTTTGTATCTATTGTCATAATACCCACAAAATCCTGAATTGTATCCATTTTGAATGGTCTCCATTCAAACCATTTTCAAATAAACGACTTTAACAAAAATTCTGATTTGTATTCACTGTAATTATTTGCATTATATCCACAAAATCCTGAAATGTATGCATTCTGAATGGTCTCCATTCAGACATTTTCTTAAACACACATTACAAATAAAAAGTTTGATTTGTATCCATTTTCATAATGTCCACAAAATCCTGAATTGTATCCATTCTGAATGGTCTCCATTCAGACATTTTCTTAAACGAGCACCACAAATAAAAAGTCTGAATTGTATCCACTAGAACAAAGGTTCCCATTTTTTTTTTTCACGGAACCATAATTGATCATACTTTTTTTGGTGGAACCCCATTTTGATCATTACAAAAGTGATTGTACCTTGTAGTGTAGTTTGAATATAAGCGTAAGCTGAAAAACCAGTCTCGCATAGGTAAGTCGTCACAAACCGAAGCAGAACCATAATAGCTTTCTCAACGACTGCAGGGTATTCATCTTTAAGTCCAATCCAAAATAAATTCAAATTAGACTCTTCTGATTCGAATTTTTGTTTTAGAAGGGATGAACACTTAATGTCGATCAAATTCTCATACTCTGACACAGTTAGCATCGATGGTTTGGTATGATTTGCGAATGGATTCTGTACCCAGTCGATGTCCTGTAACTTTTCCGAGAAATACTCTTTCAAGGATTTTTTAAGGTTAATCAAATGTTCATGTATGTATTTTTTTCCACATTTGAGGTTACTTGCAACTCATTTGGTTCCAGAAAGCCATTTAAAAGAGTAAAACTTTCGTAACTTTTTTGTTCAACACATTCGATCCAGGAGCCAATTTTGTTTTTTAAGTAAAGATATTTTATCTCTTACTGTAAACGTGGTTGTGGTTATTCCCTGTAAGGACATGCAGATTACATTGAGTTTATCGAATATATCGACTAAATAAGCCAATTTCATCAACCAATGCTCATGGTGCAATAGTTCAATACACGTACTAACGGATGCAGAAATGGGTTGTCCAGCGAAGAATATCTTAAGCTCGTTGCGCAATTCAAATAACCTGGATAAAACTTTTCCTCTCGAAAGCCATCTCACTTCCGTATGTAGAAGAAGTGATTGATACTGACTTCTTAAATCTTCACACGCTTTTTTAAAAAGCCTTGACTGGAGTGGGCGTGATTTAACGTAATTGACAATTTGTACGGCTTGATTGAGAACTCTCTTTAAGTCTAATGGCATTTTCTTCGCGACAAGGGCATGGCGATGTAAAACGCAGTAACTGCTACTACATTTAGGTGCAACATTCTTTATTCTTGTTACAGTTCCTTTTATTTTGCCGGTCATAGCTGCAGCTCCATCGCTGCACACGTCAATACATTTTTTCCAATCAATATGCTGGTGTTTACTGATGTAACTATCAATGACTGTAAAAATTTATTCTCCGGTTGTGTTGGTCTCTAAAGGTGCACAGAGTACCAAATCTTCTTCAATTGATCCTAAAAAGGGGTATCTCACGAAAACAAGCAGTATTGATAACCCGGCGACATCTGTACTTTCGTCAAGTTGTATTGTAAACATCTTACTTGTGCCGAGCTAATTATCATTAGCTCGCACAAGTAATTGATTACGTAAACCCTTAGTGTAAAATATTCACGCCACCAATTATTTTCCTCCAAGTTCTTCATCTATTTTCAATTGGTTCACTATCTTAAATTGTTCTTCCATGGAAGAGGCGCTTTATTCGACTTTCTTATGTTTCGTCTATCCCCTCCTTTTTTATAACTGCGCACGCAGGCGCAGTTTTAGTCCCAAGCAGGCACGGGCTCGGCTCCTAGCCCCGTCAAAAACGATAGTATCAAGTGTATTCCCGAGCGGGGACGAGCTCGCCACTTCATCCAATCTCTGGACACGCCGTGTGGTGTAACTTTCAGCCGTCTCGCTTAGTTCTACATAGAAATATGGCGAACTGCTAGAACACTACACTAATGGATAGAACTACTATTTTGCCTGAGTACAGTGTATATGTTTCACGCTCGACCTAGTCAACCAGCAGTACGACTGGTAATAGCTGGTCTAGTTGAAGAGAATGGACTCCCGTGTACGGCAACCTTGGGATCACGACAGTTAGCCCTCGCCACATTGATTTGGGTTACTTACCATCTGCTACATCTGATATGGTGTGGATCTGACTCACTCACATCCACGCTTCTCTCCTACCAACTGCAATGTTCGTCTACTCTTGGTACCCAAGCGGTACCCTCTGTCAACTCAGCGCCTGGTACCACCCTGGTACACCCCTGCTCGCTCATCCCGAGTATCGCGCTGATATGCCGTGGAGCCTGCTGGACTGCTGCATTTGATAAGGTGTGGGTCCTACTCACTGTCATTCACGCATCATCCATACCAGCTGCACTATGGTCTACTCTCGGCACCGAGGTGGCACTCTACACAGTTATAACACCTGGTGCCACCCGGGTACACACCATCTTGGTACACCCCTGCTCGCACACACACTGGATCGTGCCTGTATGCCGCGGAGCCTGCTGGATTGCACTCGATTAGAGTGCATGGGACCGAAGGCTGGACATCTCCCCTACCTTCAGAGCATGCGACCTAATATAGATGGAATAATCAGGTGTTGTTACTAGACCTACCAGGGGAAGGTTAGTCACTAACTAGACTCTCTAGCTACTCGTCTATTCGATGATCTGTATACTGGTGCGTGTGAATGTTCGGGTCACTCATGCCCACTCTGAACCTATAGACAGCTCTTTCAGAGCGGGGCTTTAGTTATTTCTAAACTGAGGGCGAGTTCACATTGCTTACTAAAAGTGCTTAGAGTTATGGGATTAGATGACCTATATGTGTTTTCCGAGACTTTAGTAGGTGCTGCGTCTTTCTTTATATTTGTGTGTTATTATATTTGGTAGCCATTAGACTGGATATTAAGTTGCCCTAGTTTAAAGGAGCGTCATTGATTTATAGTTGGTAGTTTATTTGTTATAACGCTGATGTGTGTGGGCGACTATAAATGTGGTAATGAACTTTATGTAAGTGAGCACCTATCCACCTTCCTTGGGTGTGACTGATTTAACTGTTGGCCTAATTAGGCTGGCCGCTCGGCCCAGTTACCCAGTTAACTGTAGCTCTGTGGTATAGATATGGTCTCTCATTTTGGGTGCACCAAGTTGATGCTTGACCGTCTTGGCTGCCCCATTCTCTTCTCAGTTGGGTCCTTTTAGACGAGATACTTAGCCACCATCTCGTGGACTTATTTGCGTTGTGTAATGTACACCTCCCTTAAACAGTTTTGATTGTTGATGTTACTTTGCACTTCTGCGTCTGGATTTCTAATGTGGTTGTATTATTCTTGAAATACAGGTATGTGGACTGCTGCCGAGGGAGTATGGGGGAGAGTGCTCACTACATAATCCAAGCACTATGAATGCTGAACGAGTGTATATGGTCATTCATAGAAAATATAGAGAGTACTACACTTTAGCCTGGCTGCATTGCCCTTTACTAAGTAGACAACCAATTTCCTGTAATACACAGTGATCTGCTACTCTTTTGTATAATGTCCCTTGAAAATAAAATGTATGCCTTTTTGTTACTATGCTATGTTTACTTGCACCCCACCCCTTCATTCCTGTCATGTAGGGTGCACACTGTCTTTCAATCTACTAATTAATCATCTTCAATATGGTCTGAAATCTTATGGACTCGATCAGATATGATGTTGTTGGAACACTGTACTGCTGCAACTTTCTTCGCTGCGTCTTCTCCAAGTACGCAGCTGACGATTTCTGTCATACATGGTTATATTAAATTTTCTGCGATCGTGTGTGGTTTACCATGTTTTTACACAACTGTGTAAAGCAGCCACACCAGATTTATTTACTTCTTTGTGTCTTTCAAACAAACTTAAGCTTTTATACTTCAGTTGCGGGTGGTTGGTTACAAGATGTCGTTTAAGCTTTGCAGGCGCCAATGAGCTATTAAACAGAATTTTGTTGCAAATAACGCATGGTCCATCCGGTATTTCAACAATTCCTACAGGAATAAATCCGAAGGACAAGTAGGATTCATCATATTTCCTTTTTTTCGAAGCAGTTCTCTGAGGTTCAGCCCTTTTGTTGGTTGGTGTACTTTGTCAGTCTTGCCCAGACAAGAGTCTTCCGTATTTACCGTACCCTGAATAAATTAACAAACATTAATATTAACCAACACAACAACAATAATACCCATTAATAAAAAACAACCAAAACATTAAATTAAATAAACATTAATAAACAAAAATTAAGGAATTAATGCGTGTAAGGTGAGTAAGCCAACAGTTATTGGCCGGACTGTATTAACAGATTGCTTTGATAATAATAAATATAGCTTTCTTACAGAAAAACCAGCAACAGCTTCTTCTGAAATATTTTTAGTAGACACTGCTGGTAAACATGAAACAACACTTTTTCCACTTGCGAGGCGCCCCGTTTTTAGCCAATTGTCCATTATCATAAACGAAATAACAAATAGAAAAAATACTCACAAGTGGGTCAAAATTTTAGTATAATTGCATTTTACATATTTAGGTAGAAATAAGAATAAATTTGATTAAATTAATAATTAGTTAAAACAAAAAATAAAACTCTAAAAAAGGAACATTTTTATAGCAGCATATAGTTTTTAAAACCTACCATTCATTTCACAGAAGTACAGAGGTCGGTTCGTTACAGCTCTACTACGAATAATCAAAAACCTACCTGCGGAAATCGAAAATTCCAGATTAAAACAATCTCTTCTCTTTACACCAAATACGTAAGTAAAGTTTACGTCGTAAACACGTGCAGTCCTATCGCGGTAACTGACGCGACTGGTGCGGGGCCGCAACGTCCGCGCACGCACAGTCTTGACAGGCGCCCCCGCCACCATGCTCTGTCCACGCTGTTTGATACTATGTTATGACTGTTATCTACAAACGTTTTAGTTAATTCTCAGAAGGAACTGGAACCCCTTTAACCCTTCCACAGAACCCCAGGGTTCCGCGGAACAGCTTTTGGGAAACGCTGCACTAGAAAGATTTGCATTATACCCACAAAATCCTGATTTGTATACATTTAATTGCGGCACTACTTGTCTGATAGATGGCAGTAGCAGAAACTATCCTTAGCTCATTCTTTGTTTACTAGAGAGCAGCACTTATACGTAACACATTTTGTGTTTACTAGAGATAGAGAGCAGCACTATCACTATGTGAATATATATATAAAAAAGATAAATACTTATTGGTGTTTCTTTTAAAAGAATAATAAAAAGGGTACTTTACAAATCATTGGAGTTTCTTTATTCAAATTGACTGGCTTCGTTAAACAACATTCCAAACTCCTAATTTATGCTCTAAGAAATGAAGACGTAGGGTTATATTATTTTAACAATCTGTGTTTAAAGGTTGGAAATTGAACATTTAATTTAATGTTGGGTGCCAACAAATATTGTGTTCCTGGTTGTGAAGATAAGTCATTTCATTATCGATTTCTTGTAGATGCAGTGAAAGTAATTTTATTGTTTCTTGTCGAATTGATGAGTCCAAGAGGCTGAAGATTCTTTGGCTACTTTACGTTTACCTATCTGCTGGTAAGACTTCCTAGTAAATTTCTAAGTTTTAAGATTTACATTACCGGTACCAACATTAACTTAGGTGTTGAGAACGTTTACTGTTACTTTTGAGTTAATATTTAAAAAAACCAGCAACCTTACATTGCAGTGTTGAGGCCCCGACATAGACTCCGTATCCGTAGGTCCGTCGTCCTTAAGAAATCGATGCCACAATATCAGATTGCTCTGGCCACAGAGTCCTTATTTATAAGTTTTTACTCCGTAGAAGTTGACCAACTTTAACTTTCTACGGACTAGTTTGTACGGATTACCAATAACAGCCGAGTAAATATGTGCATGCGCATTGGAATAAAAGAACGTATGACAATGAGAGGATTCGTCGCTATGGAAGCTATTTTTATAAAAATCTAAACACCCTGGGAAGTGCGGCTTCTAGGAAAAAATTTTCTGAGAAATATCAAGTTCTCAGAAATATTGGTTTTGCTTTTATAGGTTCAACACCCTTATTATATCAAAAATATTAAAAGTGCTTGTTTTGTTTCTATCCAAAATACCAGTACATCTGTTTTGCATTTTCAGGCTATTGCATACACTTATTTATTTTAAGTTTGATAGTGAAAATTGAGCATAAATATATTTCTTGTGATTGTACTTAACCTACATTTTAGTATAATACTGAATCTTTTCTCGACAAAGTTGAATCCCATAAGATAAATACGTAAGCCAGGAACGTACTATTTTTGGTTAAGTTTATGAATAATTAATCAAAATGTTTATTTTGTAACAAAACTAGCACATAAAATGTAGGCCTGTGTTCAAGTTGATTATGATAACCTATAACTTCAACTTCAACACCAACCCAGATAGACCTACATTATAAAGTTATGAAACTAGCCGTAGATAATTGAATATGACACTTTAAAACAAATCTATAAAGATTAAAAGCATATTATTACAAAAACATTGTTTTTTTATTGTCATGCCCTGTCTTAGATTTAAGTTACTTTAATCTTTGCTTAGAGTAAGTGATAGTTTTCTGTGTGCAAATAATATGACGTCGTTAAAGTAGCTTCTGCTGTCAATTGTCATAATAATAGTATTTAAATACTGGATTGCCAACAAGATTATACTATATATAAATATATATAATATATATAAATATATATATATATATATATATATCTGTATATAGAACAAGCACCTTAGACGCAGATATATTCTGTAATGTTTATAAAATTAAGTCCTAAAATCCGTGTTTAGATTTTAAAGTAATAGGACAATAAGTAAAAAGATTATATTTTTTATATTAATATAAAGATAGTGCTGCTCTCTAGTAAACACGGAATGAGTTAAGGATAAGTGCTGCTTTCTAGTAAACATGGAATGAGTTAAGGCGAGTTTCTTCTGCTGCCATCTATCAGACCAGTTGTACCGCAATTAAATGGAAACAAATCAGGATTAATACAATTCAGGATTTTGTGGGTATAATGCAAATATTTCTAGTGGATAAAATTCAGAATTTTTATTTGTGGTGATTGTTTAAGAAAATTTCTGAATGGAGACCATTCAAATAGATACAATTCAGGATTTTGTGGACATTATGAAAATGGATACAAATCAAACTTTTTATTTGTAATGCGTGTTTAAGAAAATGTATGAATGAAGACCATTCAGAATGGATACAATTCAGGATTTTGTGGATATAATGCAAATAATTACAGTAGATACAAATCAGAATTTTTGTTAAAGACGTTTATTTGAAAACTGTCTGATTGCAGAGCATTTAGAATGGATACAATTCAGGATTTTGTGGGTATTATGATAATGGATACAAATCATACTTTTTATTTGTGGTGCTTGTTTAAGAAATGTCTGAATGGATACAATTCAGTCGTCTCAGAAGAACAAAAACAAAGTAAGTAAACAAGGAGGAGGAAGAAGAAGTATAATTCATAGAATGTGATGAAATCGTGGATTAGGCCTACAGGAGAAAAAAAATGCAACTCTTACTCAACTTCTAACGTGGTGTGGAAAAGTGTACCAGTAGTAAAGTAATAATATAGGTATATAGGTTTATAAGCCGTAATACGTGGAAATATTATTATTATTGGTGTTTAGAGGCCCATCGACACACTGAGGTCATTAGGGCCCTAATATAATATACATACATAGTAAAATCTCCACAGGAGAAAGTCAAAATATTCACCTGTTTCTATAGAAAGGTGAAGACACAATGTAAAAATACAATATAAAAAGAATATATCTCAATATGAGAAAAATATCCATTTGGGACACTCCATATGGGTACTAAAATGGGCTCAGAGTAAATATTGAGTGAAACACCGGCTAAAAAAACAACAGGTGTATCACGCCAATAAAAAGTATCACGCCAATAAAAAGATAAAACAAACATATTAAAACAACATATTAGTTAAAAAGACCAGACTAACATGTTAATATAATTGTCTGTTAAAAAACATGTTAAAGTGTAATAAACGGTTAAAAAGACAAAACAACACATTAAAAATACTAAAATGTTAAAAAAGGTCTCAATATGAGATAAATCCTGATGAGTCACTTTATAAAAATGAGTCAAATGGCACTAAAAAGATTCGACTGACGTGTAAAATGGAGTAAACAAATAACTCCTTCAACGCTGTCGCGTAGTAAAAAACGAATGTCACCTTTAAAATCAAGGGCCAGGCGAATAGGGGAATACTTGCGACTCTCCAATAAAAAGTTGTACACACTAAGGGGAGCATCTCAAAATGACACACTGGAGGTGGATCCCCTTCAGTAAAAACATAGGTTAAAGAAGTATGCCGAGCGGAGCTCGTCACATGACCTCCTCTCTTCTAGACTTTCGTGTAGAAGAGGGCCACGCGACACACCGTCCCTGATGGACCGCAGCTTGTTCTGAGCAGGGGTCGAGACCCACTGCTCGTGCCAGGTGCGTAAGACTCCACGCCGAACATAACCCTTTAGATCTAAAAAATGACACCCAGACTCGCCTCCGGAGGTCAGGCGTGCTGCCTCCTTGGCTGCCTGGTCCGCAGTTCATTTCCTGGAAGACCAGCAGTGACCAGGAATCTAGCAAAAGGCAAGTCGGGTGCTTAATGAATAAATTTTTAAAATTTGCTCATGTATCATCTGCACGAGGGGATTCCAGGAGTAGAGAGTGGACAATGCCAACAAAGCACTCATGGAATCCGTGCAAATGAGAAAAGAATGGTGGCTATTTAGGTATACAAACACAGAGATTTAAAAATGGCCTACAATTCAGCCGTAAAACACTTAATTCTTCGGTAAACCAAATTTAAAATTTTATCCTTTCACAACAAAACCACATCCCACGGAGGCTCCAGCATTAGAACCATCAGTGTAGATGCGCTTGAATCAATGAAAGTGAGTGGAGAGGAGCTCGTAGAAGTTCCTCTCTTATACAAAGTTTGGGGTGGTCGCTTTAGGGAACTTGGCAAGATCAAAATGGCATTTCGGAAGGCGTATCTTCCAGGGAGAAACTCGACCTGGTGATGTGGAAATAGCCTTTGGCAGGACTATCCCAAACGTGTCGAAAACCGGTAGCATCCGGATCCCAACCGGCCTTGTACTACGCCATTTGGTTTAATAGAAGACACAGCTAGGGGATGAAACAGAGGGGGGTAGGCAACATGCTATGGCATACAATGTAGTTTCGACACGTAAGATGCCAGAAGATAGGAACGCTGGTAGGGAAGAGTGGGCTCACCGGCGTCGGCACAGAGGTTGACGACTGGACTGGTACGAAAGGCACCAGTAGCCAGTCGTATGCTAGCATTGTGGACACTATCTAACATCTTTAACGCCGAGGGTCTCACTGATTCCTTCTGCTTTCACGAATGACACGGCGAGCTCGAGCACGTAGAATAAGGAAAGATTCCAGATTATCCAAGGTAGGACGTCGATGAAAGAGACATAGGGCCCTTCGATGGTCAGAAATAACCGACCGACACTCCTCGCTCCACTAGGGAATGGGATGGTGGCGCGGGTTGGGCTAGGCTTTAGCAATGGAAGCACTCGCCGCCACGATGACCGTCGAAGTAAAATACCTAGTCTTAACATCGACGTCAGGAGAAGGAGATTCATGAAACATGGCGAGCTTGCGGAATTTATCCTAGGCGGCACGTTTAATCACCCATTGGAGTACCCGTGCTGTACTTGGGCGATCTTGAAGTGGGGAAAGCAGAATGGGAAAGTGATCGCTCCCACATAGGTCCACATGGACATCCCAAAGGAAGAGAGCAGCGATACCTGGGCTACGTAAAGCTAGGTTTATGGCAAAGGATACACCATTAAATGTGGAGAAGTGTGTCTGGGTCCTGGTGTTCATTATCACCGGGTTTCCCGAGACAAGAATAACCTCTACCATTCTTTCGCGGGCAACTGTAAAATTAGATCGCCAAACCAGGTTATGCACATTAAAATCCCCCAAGAGGATATAGGGTGCGGGAAGTTGCATAAAGAGGGCCTCTAGGCTCCTCTTCGAAATACGTTCACATGGCGGGTGGTATATGCAGCATAATGTCATCTCCAAAGCAAGGGAGACTCGGACAGCGATCACTTGGAGATCAGAAACGATATTAATATTCTTATGGTCTATATTGCTTTGTAAGAATAAGCCACACCTCCGCTAGCCCGATCAAAGAAATGCTTGTCGGTACGATTGACATCGTACCCACGAAGCATCGGGTTGTCATTTGGGCGGAAGTGGTTCTCCTGTAAACACAAGATGGAAGGATGCAGGGAAGAAATTTGTTGTTTAATTTCCTCTTCACAGCATAGAAATCACTACAATTCCATTGTAGTAGCGACATACTTTATTAATATAAAATGTTATTGTCCTCACAATCAATGATGCTATCTCTTAAAAATAAAAATTTGATGAAGGCATTTTTAGGTCTTCTTGCCTTTCCCTGTCTCTTCTGGACCTCCCGCTTCAGGAGAGGCTTTGGTTTATTTTTGAGAGACTGGGTAGTCGGATCCTTGCGCGAAGGCTTTGTTAAGGACTTCGACGATTTTTTTATATTAATTTTTATCGGCGGTCTCTCACTGGTCCTTCTTCAAGGCATCAGTGGAGCTCGCCTTTACGGCCTCACCTGTTACGCCACTCATCTCGGCCTCTGGAGGCCCAGAGGCGAGAATGAGCGACTCAACAGCGGTTGCACGTAATTTATTTCCCTGAGGATGGCTTGGAGGTGCTCCCCGAGGAGGGCTTAGGGTTGTTTCCCGAGGAGGGCTCCTCAGTGGGACGCGTGGGGGAGACGACTTTGATGGCAGTCTTACTGTAAAGTGGTCAGGGTTTTAGGCCCAATTCTCAACCATTTCTTGTTGAAATTTACATTAGTTTGCCTTTGTTTATATATTAATATGCTCATGCTACTCAGAGTACTAAACTGATACATATATTTTTCACTTCCCATTCGTCTAGGCCTAATTTAATTATCTTTATCCTTATCAAATGGTTAATTATAAGAAAGTGTGGGGTTTTATGGTAATTATAAGTTATTTAAATCATAACCAAAGTTGTAAGCAATGTATGTTTTAAATTCCAATTCTTTAACTTCATTTTCAGGCCTTTAAACTTTTAATCTTATAGTTTTTCATTATTTAAAGTCTTTGTTGGAATATTAGAGTCATCCAAATTTATTACTTTTACTTTTGATTTTAAGCATCGTGCAATGTATCAATATCTGAACCCGGAAGCTGGGAGACGCACCTGTTGCTTACACGTGTGGTCTTTCGGAGCAGGGGGAGGTTTTGGCGTGGACTCCTGGCCAATCAGTGCTTTCGATTGAGCGTCTGGGTTTTGCATTATATGGAAGGGAAGCGTGAGACGCGGGACAGACGCGATCGGGAGACAGGCCTGTTAACACTAAAATAGAGTAGACCTGTAATAACTACCTACCATTTCAACCTGTAGAGATGAGGGAGAGGAGATTTAGCCCAGGTGGCTAAAAAGTTGTCTTTATCAATGTAACTAATTCGTTCATCTAAATTAATTAGCCATATTAACAGTATGTAAATTTTTTGTTAAATTAAAACTTCAAATACTACTCTACCTCATATGTTTTTAATCGCTGAGTACCTCTACCCCCACCATTATACTTATAACCCCGAGATTGCACTACCCAAACAACTGACTGCCGTGTACGACCCCGTAAGAAGAAGATGATCAACAGCTGACTGGGTACATTACTCCCAGTGAAAATATCGGCGACACCTTAGTTGATGCGTTTTCAATACAGATGTCTCGAGCAGAAACCAATGGCATAGGTCGCGATGGCGTCTTAGCGAGATTAACTTCGCAATGGCAGTTGGGACAGTTGATGTTCTGACTGACAATATGGCTGTATGATGTTTGAAATACTGGAGCCTAACTAGATGCGTATTCCTTGCGTGCCTGGGCATGAGATCTTTTTTTCGGATTGAATCTCCAAGACTTTTTTTCTACCTTCCATTTCAGACAGGCCCGAGACCAGGCAGAGTGTGGACCCTTGCAGTTTTCGCAGAACTTTGGAGACTCACATGGTGTTTCGTGAGCCTCTGGTCCACAATCCGCACAGGTCGGCTTGCCACGGCATCGCAGCTTCGTATGCCCAAATTCCTGACAATGAAAACAGCGCCTAGGGTTAGGGACATACGGCCGGACCCCAAGCACGTGGAAACTTGCTCGGACCTCCTTTGGAAGGGTAGGTTTCGCAAAGGTGAGAATATACGTGTCGGTTTTTATCTCTTGATCGTTCTTTTTGGTGACAATGTGGTACACTTCAGTTACGTGTTGAGATATCCTCAATGCTCACGCAGTCGAGGTCATAGCAAGTGACAACTCCCTTGCAAACATTGAGGAACCTGTGAGGTTTCATCTTCATCGGTATATGAGTTGTATTGCTCAACGGTATTTCAATTCACAGATCACCATTATATTTTAAGACTGTGTGTCAGTCGTGGTCTGACTCATGATGCTGTCATCACGCAGTTTCCTTATTGAGACTTCCGATTTCGCTGCTCCATTTATCACTCTTTCGAGGATGAATGGGCTAACACGTTTCAGGTCTTCATTGTCTTCTACTCTAGACATGACCAGGAAGCGGGGCTGGGGCCTCACCACTTCCTGGATTTTTCCTAATTTTGGGCTGGACGGCCTTACCCGTTTCCGCCTCTTGTCAATATTACGGCCCTGAGAGGGATCGGGCAGTGAGTGGCCAGCAGTGTTTGGCAGTACGGTGCCAGCGGCGAATATCATGTCGGCCATGCCGTGATTGGGGACAACCTACACAGTACTCGGATCGTAGACCCTGGGTGACCCAAGTTGGTACTATCACATATTGCCCTGTTAACTGTCCCGACGAGAGGTCCTATATGACGCTAGACATGACAACCTTCGCATAGGGCATCGCCAAGAGAGAGGTTATCGCAGCAAGTGTATGCAGGAAAGTGCCAATTTTACGTCCGGTCCCTCATGAACGTTAATGTTACTGTCATTAAATATTTACGGTAAGTTTAGAAATTTTAGTAATAGCGATTTTCAATAAGTTCTACCAACCATGTTACTACATTATATTTAATTTAAATTAGTTAAAAAGAACACCTGAACACGGGAATTGAGCTCGAGACATTTGTCTTAGGGAACCTAGGGTCTACTACTGAACTATCTAGGATTAATCCCATGTTTCGGCTCATTCTACATTCATAGTTGAAGGTTGAGTCTGTGATGGACGTGTGGAACAATCAGCTACATATAAGTGACCAATAATATGCGAGCGATCATACTTGAGTCATCTGACACTTGGGAGGACTGTTAACTAAATATGCAATACAAAACTTTAATTTTAACGTGAAATTCTAATGAATATCCACGTACATCGCAAACTCAAACTCATGACTGTCTTAAATTATAAGTGAAAAATGACTCTGAACACGAGAGCAATCCCGGTCAGCTAAATGGTATAGCATTAGTGCACTAAGCTAAAGGTCCCAGCCTCGATTCCTGCGCATGAATTATTTTTCATTTAATTTAAATTAATTGAACTGTGATCCCTTCAATACGGACAATGACGTAATTACAATGATTTTCAGCTTGTCTGTAGATATACATATACAGGTTTTCTTAAATGTATTGAACCAAATCGCATATTACTAGGTACATATAAAGTAAGACACTGTCTCACCTTGTAGTTTCCCAAC
Organism: Timema cristinae; assembly: GCA_039000515.1. NCBI lineage: Eukaryota > Metazoa > Arthropoda > Insecta > Phasmatodea > Timematidae > Timema > Timema cristinae. The sequence goes on from JBCFYV010002255.1 coordinate 31,958,617, forward strand.
CTCAACATGTTTGTGGCTGATCATGTTGTTCCCGGCAGCTCTAGATAGTTCTTTAAACCACCTGGAACTTATCAAGCCCAGGAGGAAAATAATAAATATTTCGGCCAGGCACATATTGACAATATTACGTTTTTAATCAAAAAATCTTAGTACAAGCTATCAACGAAATACACCAATGACGTTATGGTTTATTTCAGTCATTTCCGGGGAAAGAACATGCATTATTGGGTCAATTGTAAGAATAAATAGATTGTTTGATTATTGTAAACCATATGTTAGATTTATTTTAACTCTAAATTAATACACTTCATATAATATTGTTAAAATACGATTTTATAATATAGTCCAGCAAGCACGTACCTCTAAATTATTCAAATATAATATTTTGACAGTATACCTAAATTTGTATGGATTTAGTCAAATTGTAATATTAAAACTAACATTATTGTTTAATTCACTGTCTTGGTGTCAGCATTGTTATCGTCTATTTATCTTTTATTAAATCTAAACCCTAAATATAGAGTGCATTATTATCGCAGCAATTATCGGTGGTTATGCAGAATAGACGATAAAATCGTTTAGCTTGGTTTGCCGATGGAGCGTTTCGAGCTAGAAATCTGGACTGGTGTATTGAGAGTGATTTTTCGTAAATTGTCTCCTCTGTCGTCATCCTTATAATAGACTATATTATACACAAGACGTTGTACAAATTACTAAACATTCAAGGATTAAAGCAGCACTCATAGCATTCTACGGCCAATCACTCATCCATTAATGTTATTTCAAGGGTAAAAGACTAGACATTACTATCATCTTCCTCGAGACTAGAGGTCTCCAACCGGTGGGCCGCACGACCATACATACATAACAGATAGGCCGTATTATTGTTACAAGTTTTTTATATTTTTAAAATTGTATAAATAAAATTATAATTAGAGATATCCGAAGACTCGAAATTTCGAATATTTTCGAATTCATGACAGCCAACTATTTGATTCAAGTCTTGAATAACAACCTTGACTAATTAAATCATAAATTTGTATATTCAAGTGTGTTTGACTGCTAATAAAGCAGGACAGTTGTGAAAAATAAGTTAGTCGGGTAATCTTGTATGAGCCAAAGTTAAATACACTTGTTTTTGTTGTTCTATTAAAATTGTGTTGCTTGTCAGAATGGATGTTTGAATGTGTAGGTTTTCTGCAATGTTATATTGATATATTTTGAAGAGGAGTGTAGAATGTTCACGCAGTTATGAATTGGTGTTAGTTGATTCCCGGAAAGTTTTAGATGATTGGCGAATTAGGATTTGCATCTATTGTATTTAAAATTACTAAAGTGTTCAGCATATCGAATTGAAAGATTTCTTCAGGTCATTTCAATGTATACTGCCTTAAATTCACATGTTAATTTGTAGATAACACTTTTAATTTTTAGATTTGAGATTTGATGATTGGCATTGCGGAAAAGCTACACAACCAAACGGCCATTCTGAACAACAAAATTTTAAATGATCAAACTAATTTTGAAAATCAATCCCTTATTTTCACAATTAGAAAATTACCTCAACACATCAAACTAAGAATTAATCCTCAATCCAACAAGTCTAACCTGTTCGATCCACAATCAAGATGATTAATACCGTAGATTCATATATCTCATTTTAATTCAATTCCATATATTTTGATTAAATCAACAATAATATATCTATATATATATTCATCATATAAATTCTACTATATCTTATACTAGCAGCAATATCTCATGTATCAACTGTTTTATTTTATTTATTATATTGGTAGCTTACCACTTATTGTTGATCAAACCACAAATATACTTTATAATTAATCATAATTTCGCAAACCTTCAACCAATATGTATTTTAAACTTATCATAGTCATCGTAAATAAGGTAATTATAAGCATGTTAATTTAAGTTACATATTATTATTATTATTATTATTATTATATATTATTATTATTAGCACCGCGTCTTAGTACCCATTCGGGTTATACGCACTTACGCTAATGTGTAATGGTAGGGTGATTGTGAAATGAAAAGAAGGACCTACAGTTTAACGTGGAATCCAAACCACAGTGGAGGCCTGGCATTCCCCACATTCACAAGATGTCTTGTCAGAGGTGAAGGAAGGGTTTTAATTTAAGTGATTATTTATTTAATATATCGTGTAATATCTTCTAATTTCGCTTTACTATTTACATTTTTAATGTTTAGCTTTATTATACTAACAATTTTAATAATATCTATACAATATTTCACAATACATTGGTTTTACTCAGACCTGAAGCTGGTGTAGCATAACAATTAAACATGTCGTTATAGAAGACTAAAGATAAAATAAGAAGGGTACAAAAGAATAAGAAAGTAGTTTTAAACTATTATTATTATTTTTATTACAGATATGTTGAATATATATATCTTAAATCCAAATATCAAATACTTTCCAATCTTTAAAATATGTACAATTTAATTTAAGGTTAAAATATATTAAAATGGAATTTTAAAAACAATTGGGTATAGTCTTGGTGCCATTACAAATGAGATTTTGTTTTTCTTGTCTATAACAACATAAACAACAAAGATAACAATTTCGTGTAATTTTATTACATTAATACAAATTTATTCTTTTTTATGGTTCTTCCTTCCAGCTACACAAGTCTTTGTAATTCTTTTTACCAATTGCTTAAAATTGTTACTTGAAGTCAGTATTTATAATTTTACTCGAGATCATTTTTGAGATTTTTATGTTTCTCAAATATCTAGGAATCAAAGTTTCGAGCAGCGTATATATTTTTAATGTAAATGTGGGTACATTTCCTCTAAATTAAACATTCTTAATTTTTAACAAATAAACGTAGTTAGTGCTTATGCGTATAACACAAACGGCCAATAAAACTTGGTGACAAAAAATTAAATCTTATGGTTGAAGATTAATATTAATGTCCATATTACTATACTAAATTCCTCATCATCACACAGTTGTAGAATAATGTAAATATCACTACCCTAATGCCCTCTAACTCTAACGGCTGTACACTGTTGTCAATATCATTACCCTAATGACATATTCTCTAACGATTGTAGACTGTAGACAATATCTTTTCAGTAATGTCTTTTTTATCTAAAGGCTGTAGACTGTTGTCAATATCAATACCCTCTAACGTCCATAGGCTCTTGTCAATATCACTACCCTAATGCCGACTTTCTCTAACAACTGTAGACTATTGCCAATATCACTAGCCTAAGGTCTTCTTCCTCTAAAGGCTGTAAACTTTTGCCAATATCACTACCCTAATGTCCTTTTTTTTTTGAAGGTCCTTTACCAGTACTAATAACTAGTGTTTAATAAGGTTGGATGAATTATGATGTGTCTGTCCTCTTGCTTACTTTTTTAACTACCGAACAAAATGCCTTAATAAAACAAAGAATGAAGGCGTAATTGTAATCCTGAGTTAGGTGCTAGTAAATAGAAAGTTCTTACATGTATAAATCTTATTTTTCTCTCTCTCTCTCTCTTGATAAAAGACTCAAAAGATCTGCAGTCGTTACATCTAAGTATTTAAAGATGATTATCTCTCACTTCTGGTAGTTAGTATAGACAAAATTTATATTCACTATAATGCTAAGTAGTCTAATGTTCAATTCATACTAGGTCCCAGTAGAAATTACGAAGAAAAATATGATAGAATTGAACTATAATTTTGCACCAAACCAGAGCGTCAGTTAGTTGTTTATTTCTTCCTAAGAAAACTGTTGTCATCTCAACCAAACAATTAAAATAATAAAAGGAAATCAATGTAGCAGCGTATAAAGGAATAAATAGTAATATTGAAACTTCAGTGGTGTGGTTAATACAGAATAGAAAAAAGTTCAGTTGAAAAATAGTAAGAAGTTGATACAAAACTATGGTTAATATACAATGTATCACTAATGGCCTTTCTAAAACCAAACGCACCCGCTTGTCGGACTCGCAACTACGCAATAACGTAATTTTGTCTGTCTACAATAGCTTACGCAAATACAATCGTATGTCGGAACTGTCGGACCAGCTTGTCGGAGGAAATGAACATTGTCCATCTCTTGCGTTTACGTAGTTTCGTTGGCTTGCGTTCAGCCAATCAAAAACAAATATGAATGGACTACTAAAATCAAATAATTTGAAGTTATTTGGTCTATGACAAAAACGCTTGGAAATGTATAGTAATGAATACAGGATTTCCAATTAAAATCATGTGTATTTATCCAGTTAAATATTTATTTCTTATTTGAAAACATTAATATGAATTTGACTTTTATAGTAGTCATCATTGATGTTTGTTCCTATTGGTTGAAATTTACGTTTTACGACTTTTCATTGTAGACAGTCTATTTTGTATTTAATAAAAGCATAATTATGAGTGCATTTGCGATTGCGTAGTTGCGAGTCCGACAAGCGGGTATGTTGGTTGTAGACTGGCCTTAAACAATATGATTAAGAGTTTCGTGACTATTTACAGTGTGAATTGGCTACATATCTTTTAGTGCTCTTTGATGAAATGGGAATGCTTAATACCAAAAGTTATCTTTGTTTAATAGCTTTGAACCAAGAATAGTTGATCTTGTTACTGCAAATATTACGTATTTCAATGATGGATGATTTCAATAAAAATGAGCTAATCACTTAAGGCCCATTGACACGGTATTGGTTGACTGATGCAAGTACACTAATTTGGCTGCGCGCGCACAGTTTGCACCGTGTAAACAGATAAGCACGCTACTAAAGGCAGGTTTACACGCTTCGATAAATGCAAGCAATTTATCGTTACGATCGAATTGTTACGATTTATCGTTGCGTGTAAACAGGGCATTGTAGCGATTTATTGGAATTGAATTGGAAGGTTGATGCCGGCCGTCATTCATCGCTACGATTTGACTCAGTTTGCATTGGCTGTTCACGGGAAAGGTTGTGTCGAACTAGTTCGTTGTTTCGTTGACAATTGTTTTAATTCAAGTGATCATGGCCGTTTTTAAACAAAGTCCTCGAGAGTTCTTGAGTGAATTTTTTGAACTATATCGGAGTTTTACCTGCCTGTGGCTCACTAAGAGCAAATAATACCTCGACAGGAATAAAAAAAAAAGACCTTGCTTATACAGAGCTCGTTAAAAAATACAAGGAGTTTGATCCGTCGGCAGACAGAAACACTGTTGTGAAAAAAATTAATGCATTGCGTACGGTTTATAAGAAAGAACTATCACAAGTTAACAATTCGTCGAAATCCGGGGCAGTTGCGGATGATATATATATACACACCTAGTTTGTCGTACTTCGACCTTCTGCATTTTTTGAACAACCAGGACTCTGCAAGACCTACTAGAAATACAGTGGGTGATGGAGACGAAGAAACACAACAAGATGTAAGTAAAATAAATTTTTATTTATATTAAAAGTAGTTTAATTATTTTGTCAAATTGTTATATACATTAAATGTCAGAAATCAATAGGCCTACATTAATTATAACAACTATTAATGACTTAATGACAAATATGGTTCAAATTAATTGTCTGCACTCTAATAAGGTGAAAAAATTACTATAATTAAATAAAACAAAAGTATTACAAACAATTATTATAATATGCTTTTTTCAAGAACTGTAAATTTCAAACGTTCAATGCACTTTCTTCTTGCCAAGGAACTGACCCCTCCCCGTTAAAATACGTACAGAATTTTTCTCGAACAATTTTTGCTTTTTGTAAAAGTTGACCTCCTGAACGTCGTTCGAGGTTGTGTAATATATCGGGATTACACCTTGCACCTAGTTGAATAGTACCATCGATAATATTTTCGTAATCAAAACATTCAAGAGGGGTGTAGGTAACTAACTTTTTGCACAATAAGTTGTGCAAAGCACACCACGCAAAAACTACTGATTCAATGGTTTCCACATTTAAATTAATTGCAGTATTAAAAATATGAAATCGTGATGTTAAAATTCTAAAACGATTCTCAACCACGCGCCATGCCCTCGATATGCGATAATTGAATATTCTTCTCTCGTTATTAAGTGAATCCCGATTGTAAGGCTTAATAAGATCAGGTCGCAATGCAAAGGCATCATCCACCACAAAAATATATTCCAGATCAAGATCGAAGCTAACTGGTTCAGGAATATCCAATTGCTTATTTACAAGTTTTTCTTAGAAAAGAGTGTTATTTATCACACCTCCATCAGATATTCTACCGTTCGTTCTTACATCATAATATATAAATTCGCAGTGAGCGTTTGCTATAGCCATCAAGACTATACTGTGTCTTTTTGTAGTTGTAGTAATGGGAACCGCTATCCTTTGGTGGAACAATCCGGACATGTTTGCTATCGATCGCACCCAAACAACGAGGAAATTGCCACTTCTCTTCAAAATCTGAAGCGATTTTCAACCACTCATTTGCTGTTTTAGGGATTTGGAACAAAAAATAAAACAAAAAGACCATATTTAGTTGTTTTTGTTAGGCACACACACACACACACGAACAATTTTGTTCTTCTACCTAAGTTGTATATCTACCCAATGCCATTTTTAGTCCTTGAGCCAGGGCCTAAAAAAATTGTGTGATTTGTAGAGAATTTCGATGTTTCGAAACTACTCTCAGTTGATACTTTTGTCTTCTGTAAGCAAAAATTTTCTACAAATCATTCCATTTTTTCGACCCTGGCTGAAGGACTATTTCTGTTATAGTCATCTGCTATAGCCTTCCATTCTTGTACGTTTTGTGGAAACTGAAAATATAATGTTCTATTTTGTATCAGGAAGATTCTGAATCTACGGATCTAGACCATTTCCACCAACGAGAGGTCACCACATCGGCTCTGCCAACATCAGGTGATGATGGATCAACTACATCACCAAGTGTACCGCGGCCAAAGCTGATAAATAACTTGACTGACAGATGAGGTGATACATCTAGCGGGACAGCAGCTAAAAGCTATTCATCCCTATAATTAATTTGAAGCCTACGGAAAGTATATAGCCCATAAGCTACGTTCCCTTAAAGGAAACCAGGTCGTATTCGATCGAAAACTCATTAATGACGTGATATTTGAGGGGGAGCTTGAAGCACTCACCAAAGATAGTAATGAACACTCAACTACACCGTTCATTCGAAAATAATGTTTAATATCGGTAAACAAATGTTATCAATAATTTTATCAAACTATTATTTCCTACCAATAACTGTAGCATATTATTTTTTTTATATACAATTACAAAATAAAATACAACATTGTAGTACCGTGATTAGTTCCGGTAACATAATATTCGCGTTATCAACAAGTAAGGTATGAATGGCCAGTGGTTTTCACGTGAAATCTTCGGCACGTTTTCCAATCTCCGTATTTGATACATTAACCAATCTTTATAAGTTTTAATTAGTAATGTTCAGCCCACACACTTCAAACACTTTGTAGTAATGCTTTGGAAACTTGAGTAGATACATAACATAATATTATCGCATAGCAAACAAAATATTTTATATTTAAACCAATTAACAAATTAATGAATTATTCTTTTTAAGGAATATTTTAGGCCTATCAAGCTAGTATTTAACAAAATATTTTGTTATTAATATACCAAAATTCAAAATAGTGTTTAAAAAACCTGCGTTAGGCTTATTTAAAAAAAATGCCATACCGAGAGTTGTATTGGAATTTAATGACCTTATTTGAGTTTAATTTTTTTTATTATGTATGCTAGGTGAGTTAACAAATCAAGAAAAATAATATAATAATTATTTGGGCTCATCTGAAATACATTTTAAACTATTAAGGAACTAAGAAATATGAGACATACTAATCACTAACTTTTTTATGTTGTTTATATAAAACATTTGTTTAAACAGGTCATATAATTATGATACATTGCGTTTACTGAAAATTGTAATTTATTTGGCCACCCATTCGTATTCTATATTCACCCTTTCTAGATCCTAACATATAAGCGTAATTAATATACACGTATAAATGGCCCGAATGAGAAATGAGACGCAGTAATAAGAAAAAATTGCACCAATAGAGAGATCAGTTAGCACAAATTCATTTTCAGCCATGTTTTTAGAAACAATACTAATACAAGTGATAAATGCGTGTAAACACAACTAGAATGTTAGTAAGCTAATACCACTAAACTTGCATTAGTCCACTAATACCGTGTCAACGGGCCTTTAGTGACAATATGGGTTTTGTACCCATCCAGATGGATCCAATCGAACTTTGAGGACAGCATCTCATCAGTTGATCAGACGTGTTGGTTCTGGGGAAGATTATCATTGGAGGAACGAAGTATCCACTGGTACTCATCGCTGCAATTATGATTATTGTAGCTCTTCTTACAGCTTTCATCATTGCGGAAATATGTCTCTTCTCCTGTATTAGTTAGCAGCTTCGTCTACATTATAGACTCTCGCAATGATATAAATAAACTATAATTTTGAATAAGATTCTACACTTGTAGATTTATTTGAAAATATTTAATTTCTGAAACACTCTCCCAATTTTCTTGAAAAATCTTCCTATAAAAATGTAGTTTTTTCCTCGTCATAATGTGATATTAAGGAGAAATCATCCATTATTCCAAGCCACCATCCACCATTCTAAATATTTTTCTTTCGGTATTAATTTCTCATAACTTGGAATTTTGGAAAAGTCCGTATCATTGCCAAGAGATTTACTATCACTGTTAAAATAGTAGGTTTAGTGAGCTTTGTATTAATTTAGGACTGGTTATCGAAAATGGGTTAAAAGTTATAGAAAGTTCTAGGTTATCTGGATATTCAACTGTAATTTTTATATTTTCGTCCAAGGAGATTGTTTTGGATTAAGAATTGTTGCTTAAGTTGTTAAATTTTTCGGACAGGAGTAAATCACTTAATCGATCTAGCCAACACTATTATATATATATATATATATATTATTTTGTTTTTGGAAATTAATTATTGTTTCTGGGAATTTCGGGAAAGGTCATAATCTTTTTCTTGATCTTCTTTGATTGTTTGATAGAATGTTCGTAATTTAGAATGTGAGGATTCATTACCTTAAAACTTAGATCGATACCGGATTCCAAAAATTCCTCGAACTTCATTATAATATCTGGATATGTCTTTAATTTTTTTTTAAAATCTCTTGATTTGAACCGCTTGAACTGCCAACTCTTCCAGCGGATTGTCTTTCGCGGCCATTTTCTAATCTGCATCACTCAACATCATAGCTTATCTTATAATCCATCTCGTTTTATTAAAGACTACATAAACTGACAGGGATTAAATCCCGAGTACTTAGATTTGGCAAGATAATGCTTTGCCAGGTAACTTAAAATAAATAAGTACGGTATCAATTATTTGGTTAGTTATTATGTTAGTACTAATAATGGCCGGTAGATCACACATAAATCTATCACTATTCATATAAACAAACACACTAACTGTTGTAAACCTTGTAGTTTAAATGATGAATAGGTATTAGCAATTGAGACTTCCAGGAAAGTACTGTTTCAGTTAACCTTATTAAACTTCATTATAAAGTATCAATATCATAAACAGATACCCACGTGTGAGATTCCTACAGAAAATACATGTTTTTATCATAGAATACCTTGATTAGATGACAGAGTATCTTGGGTGTTTATTATCATAGTATCTTTTTATTCTTTTAACCTCGTATGTGAGGCTCTCATAATGTCGTGGATAATAATATATTACACTCTTCCTTTTTTTAAATCAAGAAATGATTAGTATTTGTTGCCAGGAAACATGATGTATTTAAATATATTATAATAATGATTTCCTAGATATATATTATTGTTGTGTTTTATTTTGTCTAATTAAAATATCTATTTTTCATAAGTATAGTAAATAATTTAAATTAGTTTTTTTTAGTACCGGAATATTTTCATATTATATGATCGCTATTTAAAACTTTATGTTGTGTGTCCTCTCACCAGCCAGTAGAACAGTCTCCAAAACTTTTACAATATAAGCTCCCTTTTTTAAAATATTTAAAAATTGTAACTATCAAATTAGCCATTTTAACATATAATTTAAATAAATAGTTCTTCTAACTCAAATCTTCTCTTTGTGTAAGCTCTCGAAAATTTACATCCAGAAAGAAGATGATATGATATAGACCGTAAGAAGGGTTCTTCACGGTCCTTCAAGTTTTATTTGTATGTATTGAATGATATGTCATTTAGAACAAAATTTATATTGGAGTACAACAGCTATACACATTGATGTGGGCATTCATTGTGATCTGTCTGATGTTTACCTGCGATGAGTGTAACGTCCAAAAGAATGACTACCCTGGAATACCTGCCAGTAGCCCCTCCATTAACTGTTGAAATATTCCTGGGGTGGCACTGATCCTGAAGGGCAGCCGATGAACCTTGTAATGGCCGTGGTTTGTGTTAGTGGTTAAAATGTCTGTTGCTATGGCATCGACCCTAGCTTGTATATATGCTTGATCTAAGTCTAGCATGGAGAAGATTGACCCCTGGGATAGACTCACAAATGCTTCATTGATCGATGGCAATGGGTACTTATCTTAATGAAGCGCAGTATTAACAGTCGCATTGTAGTTGCAACAGAGTCTGAGGTTGTCATCTATCTTTCTCATGATGACCCCTGGGGTTGCCCATTAAAAAAAAACTAGCATCAGAAAGTGTGGTTTCTCAAATCTCTTCATATCATCATCTCCTTTTTTGTGCAGCGCAAATGGTATAGAGTGGCTTTTCAGGAATTTGGGGGACATCTAGCTGTTTAGGTCCATGCTTACTTCTGGTCCTCTGTAGCTTCCGAAACCTTCTCCAACCAGCTTGGGTAGGTTTTCTCTAGACATGCAATGCTGAACAAGTCTTGAAGTGAGTAGATTCCTATAGCTCCCAACCCCAATTGGGAAAACCATTTCCGGCCGTCAAGCTAGGTCTTTAGCCTTCTACTACCGCCAATAGTAGAGTAGCTGTTTTACCCTTGAAGTCAACTTAATTTTTTCGGCAACCTTTTACATGTAGTATCCCATTGGAAGCCCACGTTTTAAGATTCAATAGGCAATTTTGAAGTGGGCGTTCATCTGGCCACAGATAAGAGTGGGTGTGTAAACTCACTATGGTGATTGCTGCCCTACTGTCCACTTGAAATGTGTGGATAGTCATGTCACTTCTACCCCTATATTGATTGGTGGCTTTGGGTGTAGTAATGGGTTATTCACTATTAGGACTTGATTATCTGACAATTCCAGTTTAGTGTTGGACGTAGATAGCTCTAGCGTGAACAGGTCCAGGCTTGGTTCTTGTTCAGGCCCACCCAATGTGTGTATGGGTGATGCCTCTTTATGTTGAATAAACCTTGTCATAATCGGTTCCCTAGATTTCATTCACCCCCTTTCATGCATGCTAGGTCTAAATGCCCTTTTCGACCACATAGCCTACAAAAGAGTGACGCTATCTTCAACTTGCACTCCCTTGGGTGATGGGGCTCACCACATCTAAGCAGGATATTCCTGCCACCTGGTCTTGCTCGGCGTGTTGGGTAGCCTGCTTATATGCACTGAAGTTGGTTTCATTTTTAATGGTGCCTCTGAACGCAGCTATTGTGAGGTGTTCCTTTCTTGATTCTCGGCCTATATTCCTTAGGTCGGTTTCGATTGCTCAGTTTGTTAACAGATATGTGGTCTGTTACTCCTTCTAGGGTAATTACCTTTCGTTTCGAGGCTTCTGCCATGCACGCAATGTTTATTGCCTCACCCAGAGCGAGATAGTCTTCCTGCGCTACTAACAATTTATAACCGCGTTGTCTAGCACTCCGTAAGCAGATACAATAGAATCGTCTCTAAAATTTGCCCAAAACCACACCCGGACTCGAGATGACGTAAGTCAGCTACATATTCCGTTATGGTTTATGCACCCATGAAATTGAAAATACGAGACAATTTTGGTATATTTCGGTTTAAAATGTGTATCCAACGTTTCTAGCAGTTCTTTAAATTTTACCTCGTCCACTTCTTTGGAAAAATTAAATGTTCTTCCAAATCATATGTTGCTGTGATGCACGTTGTCAAGAATTTGCCACGTTTAACAATATTACCTGTGACGCCGTTCACCACGAAAAATAACCTCAATCGCTTGGCATAACTGGGCCATAACGCTGGTTTGTTTATGTCGAATTCCGGTAAATGCGCCATATTTACACGCACACATAGTTTCCACTAATCGTCACCACTGTTGTTATGCGAAGGATGTTGCCCGAAAGAATTGATCACTTTATTGATACGTGCTTCTGGCTGTCATGTTAGAACGTGCTGGGGACGAGAATGATCAGTCTGGTCAGCGCTGACTTAAAATAGAAGACAATGTATCTGTTCGCTTGTTGCCTAAATACCTTAACCTTATATGACAGAGTGAGAGTTAAATATATTAGTTCCCCTTTTGTATTATATAGCTTGTTCTTTGCTCAGCTATCTATTGTTGTCATCGTTATTTTATGTGTTTATCTTTGTTAAATAAAACTTACTCACTGGGCGATTCTAATTTATCTATTTTATATACTGCGTTTAATTATGAATTGATGTAATTTTATTATGAATTGTGCATTGTACGCTATACACAATTTACTATTAGTTGTGCGTTATGCGTGAATATATATCCATTATAAACAAATTCATTTACGAGTATTAATTTGATTAAATAACTTAACGTTATTTGACACATAACAATGTATTTTCTTTTTAAATTGTTTAACAGTAACTAATATTAACCTCTTTTAATAATATCAACTTAAATAATATTTAGAAAAAATTTATTATAATTATCAAAGTGTATTATTTATTTTATTTTAAATGACATGGGAAATAAAATTAATTTTTCAAAGACAAGCAGAGTCCAATTTTTAAAATTAATTGCATGAATCTTTCCAAGAAATATATTTTCTTTTTATGTAGATGTTTGTCTAACTAATATACTCGTCTCACTTTGTCCTTATGCAGACAGACAGTATGAACGCTGAACCTGGAAGTGACGCATTTATACAGTTCTCTTTGGTAACACTGATTCTAATTGTTCTTTGCAAATTCATGCAATCTGTTGGTGATACATAAATCTCCAATTCTTGTTTTAAATCTGTGTTCATCTATTAAGGATTAATATATTTTTGCGTAGCAATGTCTGAAACGTTACAATTAAGAGGAACTTTGCGTGGTCACAATGGTTGGGTTACTCAGATCGCTACAAATCCAAAGTACCCTGATATGATTTTGTCTTGTTCACGAGGTAAGTGCAGTCTTTCGTGATTTGGTTTTCATTAAAAGTGTTTTTTATTCTACATTTCATAATATAACTTTTCCATATTTAATTATCTTCCAAGTTAATTTTGCTAATATATTTAATAGTAACCAATAATATAATTTTGAGTTTTTTTTTGTGATTTGTGTGTGGATTGCACTTAAAAAAGGCTTCATGCCCTCGGGTGTATAGAATGAACGAGGCGTGTGATGCTACAAGCATAGCTCCTCTCAATTTCCATCTTAAACTCCTTTCACTCGTTTTTGAGAAACACAAACATGGCTTATTGCATAAACAACATCTCCACGTGCTTTTATATTTCACTTGTACATGTTCCTTATGTGCCTATTTAATGCCGTTTGAATCAGCAAGGTAGCTGATTTGGCTCCCTGTGGTAGTAGTTGACACTTAGTAATTTCTTTTTAAAGCTGGGAGGTGAGAATTTCGAAAGTTCTTACGGAAGTGGGGTTTCATGAACACCATTTGTTTTTAATGGTTTCAAATTATTTAAACACAATTTTAGTTAAATTTTCTAAGATCTATGGAGTATAGGAATATGGATGTAATAGGGGTTTATAAAAGTTAATATATTTTTTATAGAAATTTTTTTCATAGTACAAAAAATATTCAAAATTTAGAAAAATTGAAATTCCAATGTGTGACGTTTAAAAAAAATTTGGCCTACTCTTTGTGAGCCACGGCATTGGCCTATTCAATTAACAAATTTTTGGGTTCCTCCCGCTGCTCCGACTGAAGTCCCGGTCGGTGGTCTCCCTCGCTTTTATACTCGACTGGTGCTTGTCATGTTGAGTTCGACTGCTGAGGACGGGGAGATCAAGGTTCGAATCTCGGGCGAACTTGGGGGGGGTGTTTTCTAAATGGTTTTCCACTCTCCCTCCACGCAAATGCGTGTTCACTTACTCTAATTCAAGCTTCCCAATTCCTAATCCATTAGCGTAATTAGTATTTAAGTGTATAACCCGAACGGGTAGTAAGACGCGGTATTATTATACTCGGCTGAGGCGCTGGTAAAATATGAGGAAGGTCCGCAGGACTTGCCGAAGAGGGAGGGAAGCCTGGGCTTCTTTAAGGGCCCATTTCCTTTTATTATTATTTTATAAGACATGATACATTTACCTCAGGTAAGTTTATACATACTTAAAATACATTTATAATTAAATCATCTTCCGTTGTTGATTCTCGGATGGTCTCTAGGAACTGTCTTCTGGATGCAATGTCGGCTGGATTCAATTCACTGGGGATACAGAATGTTACTTCGGTGTAAGTGGTGCATCACCTTGGCATGTAGGGCGCAGATCTCAGGGTTTACAAAGCACCAGCCTCTGCCCGGTGTTAGGTTGTGAAGAACCGTTGTGTTGTCTGTTCTGATGCGGATGTTTGCTTCCGGTGGTACCAGGCTAGGATGATGAGTACGGCTGTAATCTCAGCCCGGTTGATCTATGTTTCTTCTGCAATGAATTCTGACCAGTGTGTTGGTGGTTCAGTCACGTACCCGGCGAACACTGTGGTGGTCGTCCCTTCCTTTGGTTTCCATGAGCACGTGGTCCAAGGCTCGTTTTGAAGGAAGCGGAGAGCCGATGCCCCCGATCCTCGGTGAACCTGGGCTACTGAATAGCTTGGCCATCGAAGATTATATGCAAGCCAGTTGACATAACCTCCGATTCTGTTTCTGTCTTTATCATGAAGCTAATATATTCCATCCTCTTTTTCGGTGTTAATTCCGATTTCTCGTAGTTCAACGTTAGTCCTATTTTTTCCAGGTTTCTTGGGACTGCTTTTCACTTTCAGGGTTGTCCGCATGGAAGAGTAGGTCGTCTAAATATGCTATTCCCTTGACTCCTGGGAGCCAATCTTCTATAGCTGACAATACTTCTTTCATTGTTGACTGTATTTTGTAGGGCGCCAGTGCATGCCCCACGGGCAGGCGTGTAAAGCAGTATTTTGTCCCTGTGTAAATACCACGGCAAACTTTCTTGAATCTTGGGTTAAGGGCAGGTGGTAAAACCCACTTCGTAAGTCAGTCTTGACCAGGTAATTTCCTTCTGGTATGTCCCTGAGAGCGGCTCCTGCTGACATCAGGCTAAAGGTGGGTGCATTTATGTACTCCGTCCAGTTGGAGAAATCGTGTATTATCCTTATTCCCTTGTTCCTCTTGGGAATGAGGAACATGGGAAAGATGTCTGTGCAGTCTTCTCCACTAGTAGTTTGGTTTTCACCCAATCTTTGATGATTTCGAGCATCTGTGGTGAGCTTCTTGTCCTCTGGAAGTTGTGTGGGGCGTCCTTGGGTCTCGGGAGCACGACTCTTCCCGAAGGTTCTTAAAAGATACGATCTGATCTTGATTGGCTTTAGTGGTTTTACCCATACAGGACTATATTCTCAGTCTTCCATATTAGCGATGCGGGGTGCGTTGGCTCCCATGTCAAGGTATTCCTGGGTCTCGAATGAAAGGTCCCGGTGATACGTTGCCGTCATCCATTATGTCCTCTGGGTCGCCGGAATCACGTGTCTCTCCTGTCTGAATTGGGGACGCCGGAACTTCTGCTTCATCATCGATGATATTAATGCTTAACTCGGTTATGAGTTGCGCAAGGCTATCTGCGTGGACTTCGCGCGTCCGTCTGGTTGTGTCCTGACTGCGTCTTTGACCCACTTTTGTTAGTTCTTCTACTGTGGGGAGTTGATCCTCTTCTTGTACCGGTTCCAAGTTTATTAAGTCTTGAACCTGTGGGTAGTCCTATAGTACTTGATCCCGTTCTTCCATGGGCCACGCCTGGAAATTTGGATCTTCCTCCAGCCATGCCCAAAGATCCTCTCGTATTGGTGGAGGCAGTCCTGCTTCTTGGTAAGTCCTTCGCGATAACTCCGCAGATGGAGGAGACTTTGCTAATTTCGTCATGGTTTTCCTGTAACTTGCTCGGGGACATGATTGACATCTTTGCTTTTTTGAACAGTTTGCACTTTGTGGGGCCTCCTGTAGTAGTTGGTTTGCCAACTATGAATTCCATTTTGTCACGTAGTGGTTGATTGATCTTGGTTACAGGGTCGCATATATCATGATGGCTTGACGATACATGGATAACGACTTTTGCTTTTTTTTGGCACATAAGAAAGTAGTAATTTCTTTTGTAAAACTGAACAAACTTGTACTAACACAATGTTTATTGGGGAGGAGTTATGGGGGTAGGGTCATTCCATGCTAAATCAACAAATTTTAATTTAAAAAAATGCCACACCATTTTGGATTTTGATGAAATTTGGTAGGAGATTTGCACCAATCTTTTAGACTTCAAAACCACTTTTGTTATATTTTTAAAAAAAAATTACTCGTTGATATATAGGCTATTTTTTACATTACAAACAGGCAAAAAGTGTCATTTTAGGTTTATTTTCTAAAATATGCATTAAGTTTATTTGAACTAGCAGGGATGACAGCTAGGGCTCATTTGAAAGCTTAAAGAATGAACTTTTTTTAGTTTAGACGAAATTAGATTTGAGTTAAAGCTAGCATAGTTGTTTAGGCCTAAATTTTAATTTTTTTAAATGGATTTATTCGGAATTTGTGCTTGAAAATATAATGAAGGATTTATATTAACAGGCCAGTATTTTTTCCTGTTAATTTATGTATGAGTAGTATGTGCAGAAAAAAAAAATTGAACCGTTACTGATAGTCCTTCAACCTCAAAAAATTGCTTTATTGGAGCACAAAAAAGTCATGTGGAACATGTGTTAAAAATTTGAAATTGCCAGGATAGAGCCCCATATAGAGTACTTTAAAACAAAAACATTTCATCTTGTTACTTCAAGGGGTTCAGGTGCCACAATCCTTTGAAGTAACAATAAAACAATGCTCATTCACTGCTGAAAATTACAGTAGGCCTATAATTTTTTGGCAAAATTCAAATTTGACAGAATTACTGAATTACAAAAACATAATTCAATCTAAAAACAAAGCTTACCTTTTAAGGCACACTTAATGTGTTTAAGATTATCGCGTTGCCATCATTTTTTCATTAAGAAGAGTCGTAGACAGGTGCTCATTCATCTGTAGTGTGATATTATGACCTCTTCCAGTAGCTGCCAATAACAACTCACAGGGTGTGAGAATACACAGAATATTATTTTTTTGGAACCATGTGTTGTAGTCACCGGTTGATTTTTTGAAAGATGTGCCAGGATCATGAGGATGGAAAAAGTGTATTCGATATTCTTCTTCAGTATCATGAACTTTTATTTCAAGAACCTCGCCCAACCACCATTCTTCATCATACCACAACAGATTGTAATCCCTAAGCTTTGGCCATGGGCCAGTCTGTTGTTGAACCTGAACTTCCTTACTGACTGCAACAATGCTGAATTCTTCCGACAGGGATGTAATGCGGACGTGAAGAAAACTTAGGCTAACGGGAATAAAACTAGGATATGATCTAGTCTTTGGTACAGGAATGGAAGTTGATACCTTGTCTGAAGTTGCAGTCCAACCTCTTCAATGTCTTGTTTTGAACTAAAGAAAAACTCTATTTTTTTATATTGTCCATGCAATATTTGTACATATCTATTGGTGTGAGATGTGACTTTTTACTGTCCTCTGAAGACTTGTCTTTCTTACAATCCTTTTAACTGTCCCACCAATTCCATCCCATGGTCCCTTGCCATGGCATCTGGCAAAAAAATGCCACTCGGCTTCGAGCTCCAAAATTTTGTTCATGGTGACACAAATTTATGAAATTTTGTTTGTTCTTATATTGGGCAGCTGACCCATCAGAAAAGTAGATCTCTTTTTTCACTTGAGGAAGGTGAAGAGCTTTTTCTTCTTGTAATTATGGTCTAAAGATGCTAGATAGTGTCCACCATGCTGGCATTCGACTGGCTACTGGTGCTTTTCGTACCAATCCAGTCATCAGCATCTGTGCTGACACTTGTGAGCCCCTCTCTTACCGGCGGTCCTATCTTCTGGCATCTTACGTGTCGAAACTGCATTGCATGCCGGAGCATGTTGCCTACCGTCCTGTGTTTCATCCCCCCAACCTTGTCTTGTATGAAACCAAATGGCATAGTGCAAAGTCGGTTGGGATCCGGATGCTATCGATTTTCAACACGTGTGGGATAGCCTTGCCAAAGTCTATCTCCACATCCCCAGGTCGATTGTTTCCCTGAAACAAAAGCCTACCTCCTTGCCATTTTGATCTTGCCAAGTTCCCTAAAGCGACCACCCCAAACATTGTATATGAGAGGACCTTCGTGTTTTTACGGCTGAATTGTATACCATTTTTAAATCTTTGTGTTCTACATACTGAAACTGTCACCGTTCTGTTCTCATCTGCATGGATTCCATGAGTACTCTGTCCACTCTCTACTCCTGGAATCCCCTCGTGCAGATGATACATGAGCAAATTTTTAAAATTGGTTCATTAAGCACCCGGCTTGCCTTTTGCTGGATTCCTGGTCACGCCGGTCTTTCAGGAAGTGAACTGGCAGGCCAGGCAGTCAAGGAGGCAGCACGCCTGCTTCCAGAGGTGAATCTGGGTGTCATGTTTTTAGATCTAAAGGGTTATGTTCGATGTGGGGCCTTACGCACTTGGCACGAGCAGTCGGCTTCAACGATGTGTCGCAGTGGCCCTCTTCTTTATGAAAGTCTAGGTGAGAGGAGGTCATCATGACAAGACTCCACGTCGGACACACATCATTGACCCATAGTTTTTTACTGAGAGGGGATCCACCTCCAGTGTGTGAGTTTTGCGATGCTCCTCTGAGTGTGTATCACATTTTGGCAGTGTGTTGTAAATATGCCCCTATCCGTCTGGCTCTTAATTTTAAAGGTGACCTAAGCTTTTTACTATGCGATAGCGCGTATGGAGTTATTTGTTTAATCTGTTTTATACGCCAGGTTGGTTTTTTTAGTGCCATTTGAGTTGCTTTTATAAAGTGGCTCATTTGGATTTTTTCTCAAAATGAGATTATTTTTAACATATTTAGTGTACTTTAATACATTGTTTTGTCTTCTTAACATGATTTAATGTATGCTTTAACATGTCTTTTTATCATTTTATATTTTAATATGTTTTGTCTTTTTAACTCAAATATTGTTTAATGTGTTTGTTTTGTCTTTTTAATCGAGTGACTTACACCTGTGGGTTTTTTTAGCAGGTGTTTCACTCAATTTTTTACTCTTGAGACCATTTTAGCTCTCATGGATTCTCATGTTTTTTCCCTCATATTAAGATCTATTCTGTTTTATTGTATTTTACATTGTGTATTAATTAACCTTTTTATAGACAGGTTAGTAATAATATAATACTATTTTATCCTATGGAGATTTTACTCTATTTATATTATAAAGCCCTAATGACCTCATTGCGTTAATGGGCTTCTAAATAATAATAATAATTCTATAACATGAGTGATGTAGGCTATCCAACTAATTATATTTTCTCCTCTACAGATAAAACTCTAATAGTATGGAAACTGACTCGGGATGAAGGAAACTATGGTATCCCCCAGAAACGCCTCTATGGCCACTCCCACTTTGTGAGCGATGTGGTGCTGTCATCTGACGGAAACTATGCCTTATCCGGCTCCTGGGACAAGACGTTGCGTCTCTGGGACTTGGCTGCTGGCAAGACTACGCGGAGGTTTGAAGACCATACCAAGGTGTGGCTGCCAGCACCTTCATTACCATTATGCAAGATTTTTTTTATATTTTTTTTATTGTTGGCCTTAAGGCAGAAGATGCTGTTGCAATTTTTTTTTCACTATGAGATAACTAATGGAAGCTTTTTTTTATTTAATTTTTTTTATAATTGAAGAAATGGAATGTCCTCTGATGTGTGAGTATTGAAGAGTCAATAATTCCTAACTAAATTTATTTAGCTATTTTGGCATACACAATATGAGGGTGTCCATTGGATTTTTATATTTGAAAAGATTGTTTATAATGGGAAAGGAAATTTTTAAGAATAGCTGGAAAACATATTTTAAGACCTAAAATCATAAAAATTTTAGTTTTCATCAATAGATGAGTGGCTCTGGAACCAAGTTAACCAAGTCTACAAATGACCCTTAAAAAAGATAAATACTAAATTTGCCACAAACCATTTCAATGCAACCAACTTTATTTTTGTATGTGTGCACTTAAGATAAATTCATTATTTATCCATTTACTAAACTTATTTTAATTATCATCGGTCAAAATTTTGTGTCAATAAAAAAATTAATAACTTGATTCAACTCTGCTCAGAATATTTCACAATGTGTTTGTTTTCCACGCTTTTCCACCAAAAACTCAATATATCTTTAAATGTAACATAGACCCTTATTCGGCCACATGCTTCAATTATTGGTTTTACTTATTAGTCTTGTTTACTATCAGTTGGTATGAATCAAACATTTTTAAACATTCAAAATACAGTGTATTTGTTGTGAAGTTTGAATATAAAAAAAATATAAATCTGCATGTATATCAGCAATTATGATTCATCACCGATGCATAAATAATTGCCCAGTTATGATTCATTATATGCTCAGTACACCTTAATAGAAAATAAATTTAATATAAATGTTCAACATTCAATTCGTTTCAGAATATAATTAATTATCTCAGAGATAATTTATTGTTAAAACATAGAACTTGGTTCACTGGATTTTATCCATACTAAAATAGTGTCACCCTTGCAATACATTGTTCGCCTATTACAGTGAAACCTGCCTTAAGTGGAACCGCAAGGGCCCAAGATATTTTCCCGCCAAAGCCAGGTTTCCGTTTAATGGTGTACTATCGAAATTAAACCAGGGACATGCGCGTAATTGGAGTAAAAATCTTAAGTAAAATACCACAGACATTATTAAACAGTACTTATTATTCACATAAATGAACATATGGAAATATTACACTGAACAGAAAAAAATTACTCACTTTGTATTTATTTTTTAAATTAGTCAAGCAGGTTTTTCTGCACACAGCTAGCTCTCTTAGCTGCCTGACTTTCCACAATCACTTGAGCCTGAGAAATTACACTAAGCATATCAGGATCATTCTGTATAGGGCAAATTGCTGCAGTCCCTTTAAACTTTTGACAGCATCTTAATAAGTTTTCACGCTACACTTTTCTTCTTCCAACACAATGTTGTTTGCCTCTTCTTCTTCCTCTTTTCCTTTCCAACTTTCTTTAAAATCCTACCCGCCTTGGTGGTGTAGTTGGCTAACGCGCCAGTTGTGTTTAGCTCTACTGCTGAGGACGGGGAGATCGAGGTTCGAATCTCGGTCGGGTGAACTGGGGCTGGTTTTTCCTAAATGGTTTTTCACTCTCCCTCCACGCAAATGCGTGTTCACTTCCTCTAATTAAACCTTCCTAATTCCTAATCCATTAGTGTAATTAGTACTTAAAGCGTATAACCCGAACAGGTAGTAAGACGCAGTGCTAAAATAATTTAAAATCCTCAACTAAGTAAGTTCTAAACGAGCGGTAACTTCACTCATAGGAAATCCTGGTTTTTCAAAACACTTTGTCAAAGTTTTTGGCAACAACTTCTTTACAGCTTGATTTATTCCAATAACCACATCTAGAACCGAGATGGTTCTTGCAAGTTCAAAAGTGTATGGTTAGAATTCATATTGGTGAGCAAAGACTGCATTAATATTTATATAGTGCACTTTTAACATTCTGAATGGTGCCCTGATCTATTGGTTAAGAAAGACTTGTGGTGTTTGAAAGGAACCAAGCAAGTCACACGTTGGAAAGTCCAATGTAAACGTGGCATGTTGCGTTATCCAAAAACAACAAAACATGCTGGTTTTGCTTTTTCATTCTGCCACTAAGAGCGGTTAACCGTTCTTCCATGACCTGGGATGTCATCCACACTTTGTTGATGGATCTCCGCTCAACGGGAATTTTCTGTATGCCCATGTTTCTGAAGCATCATGGCTTTGCTGTCTTACTGATAACTAATGGTTTCTCCATTTCACATGACATGAAACCACATAGAAAAACGGTCAATCTTTATTTGCTCAATTTTCTTCCCGAACATTTTCCACCTTTCAAACACAGCGACTTATTCGGTAGGGGTGGAAGAACATTCTAGTCTCGTCACCATTTGCTATGTTTTCAGGTTCATATCATTGGATTATGGAGGTGGAGGGAAGTTTAGCAACCCACTCTTCAATGGCTTCACTATTTACATTACTCGATTAACCATATCGTTAAACACTATTTGATGTCTTTTGTGAAAAATCTCCAACCATCCATTAGATGCTTTGAATTCAGTTTTCAATAACAGTTCACAATTATGTTAGCAAGGTAACAAAATAACTAAGAAGAAAGGAAATAAACCTGGCTCAACAATTGTAACCACAGAAAAATATGCATTTGGAAGAGAAAAAAAATCAAACCAAATAGTAGGGGAAGGTGTTGTACCTTGGACCTATATTTTACTCCTTTAACTCTTCCTATATACGAGGCGTGTTTTTTAAGTAAGTACCGTTTTGAAATTTGGCCGCTGCGACTGCCGTTCCGTGCATGCGCGTAGAGTACCTCCATTTGTTGGCTAGCCACAGACGCCATTACTGAAGTATTCGACCGTGTTTACCTCTGTTTGTGAGTATTTAAAATGACTCAGTCAATAGAAAATCCCGCCAACTGTGAAATACGCTCTGTTATTCGTTTTCTTCATGCAAAAGATGTGAAAGTGGCTGAAATTCATCGGCAGATCAGTGAAGTGTATGGAGAAAACATGAGCGAAGGAATGGTAAGAAAATGGGTTAGAGCATTTAAAGATGGCCGCACGAATGTGCATGATGAGGAAAGAAGTGGGTGACCTTGTCATTACTGAAGACTTGGTGCAGAAAGTTGATGAAAAAGTTCGAGAGAGCAGACGCTTTACGATTTCATCTTTATCTAATGAGTTTCCTCAAGTTTCAAGAAGTGTTCTTTATGAAATTGTGACGGAACACTTAAATTTTCGTAAGTTGTGCTCACGCTGGGTACCGAAAATGTTGACTGAGGTGCACAAAACCAAACGTTTAGCCAGTGCGTTGACTTTCCTTGAGCAATACAGTGATTTTGGTGATGATTTTTTTAAGTCAAATTGTCACAGGTGACGAAACATGGGTGGCTCATGTTACGCCGGAATCGAAACAATCCATGGAATGGCGGCATTCAACATCACCCAAGAAAGTGAAGTTCAAGCAAACAATTTCAGCCCGAAAAATCATGTGTACTGTGTTTTGGGATAGGAAGGGGGTGTTGCTCGTGGATTTTTTGCCTCGTGGTGACACAATAAATTCTGAGACTTATTGTGAGACCTTAACTAAACTGCACCGTGATATCCAAAACAAAAGGCGAGGCATGCTGAGTAAGGGGATTGTTTTGCTTCATGACAATGCCCGTCCACATGTGGCTAATCGTACCCAAGATCTCATCGCATCATTTGGCTGGAAACAACTTGATCACCCTCCGTACAGTCCCGATCTAGCGCCTAGTGACTACCACTTGTTCCTGCATTTAAAAAAGCATCTTGGTGGTCAGCGCCATGACGATGATGATGACCCCAAAACGGCCGTGTTGCTGTGGTTATCAAATCAGGCGGCATATTTCTATGAGGATGGAATTCAAAAGCTGGTTGTACTATACGACAAATGCCTTAATATTGGTGGAAATTATGTTGAAAAGTAGATTAAAGTATAGGCTTTCACGTAAATATAAAATTGATTAAAAAGTACACTTGGTGTGTTTTTAATTTCAAAACGGTACTTACTTAAAAAACACGCCTCGTATTACACCTATTTTCACATTTTGATTTCTTACTTTGTTCAAACTTTTAAGAAGTTTGGGAAATTTCGTATGTAGAGACTAGGATACCTTAGGAAACACTTTTTTTAGAATAAGAAATTAAAACTGGTTCATATTATTTTGTTATTTTGAAAAAATGTTTACACTAGGACCGAAGTACAACATAATGTGTTGTACCTTGGACCTCTGTGAGTGATTTTTAGTGAAACTCCGGAAAACAATTACATTTTTTTTAAATGTTTAGCAATTAGGCTTTAAACAATTTTTTAAACTGCTTACAATCATGAATTGGTAAAAATTTAGTTTATTCAATATTTAGCTGTGATGGATAAAAGAAAATCAGTTCATTCAACATTAAATTTTGGTAGATAAACACCAAAAGCCAATTTTTCTAGCTGGCATGCTGATCCTCCACTTAAAGTAGGGTGTGGTAACTTAAAAACCACATCTTTTTGTCAATAGCATCCTCTCTTGTAAACTTCTGAGAATTTTAAGTATTGGACATCATAAGATCGTTCATTTATTGCTACTACTTCAGCAACAAAATATTTCAGTCTTTTGGTTGCAATCTTTACCAATACAAACACTCAAAGTTAAATCTTTTCATCATCTGGATCAATAAGATCAGTAAAATCTTGTTTTTTTTCAATTTCTTGAGTGGTTTTTGTGGCACCATACAAACTGCTAGACAACAAACTGCTCGACAAGCTATAAAAAAATATTTGGAGGGCTGGGTGGGTCAAGTGGCCGACACGACTTGGACCAACTGCTAGACAAGCTCATGTATAGGAGTACAAAGTGATAGACAACCAAGTGGTCGACACAACAGAACAAATCTGTAAAAAGACCAACTGCTAGACACGCAGAAACGACATGGACCAAGTGATCGACACGAGCTGGACCATGTGATAGACAAGCTCCCATATAAGAGGACAAAGTGATAGACAGCCAAGCGGTCGACACGAGAGGACCAACTGCTCGACAAACATCAGATGAATCCAGTTAAGAGTGTCTCAAGTGACAGACAAGTTATTTCAAAACTAACAAAGTGATAAATATGGGCTTAGAGAGTTGGGTATAAGGATGGTCTGGATCCTCCTAGAAATTGCTGCCCTCCCGACACCCTAGATTTAACTAGTTCATAAAGGGTGAGGTCCCCTTATATGTGTATAAACTTAAACCATCGTGTTTATAATTTTAATAATTTACTTAACATTGCACTCTTCAAAACATATTTTCTAACACTAGTTTAGTTATAATTTCAAATAAATAATAGGTTTTGATACATACAATCTGGTATCTGAAAATAATGAATGTTTCTCTGAATGAAACTAATTATCGGATCTGAGGAACGTAGACAAACGTTTTGTTATAAATGGTAAAATCATACTTTAAGAACTAACAAGATGAAATAAAATTTTATATAAAAGAGCAACTGCCAGAAACTAAGTTGGTAGCTTATGATCATGGTTCGATTCTGCCAGGTACCGTGAGGGTGATTTTTCTTAAAAAAGGTTTTCCACTCTGCCACCACGCAAATTCAGTTGCACTATATATAAATTTAATCTTCCTCATTCTCAACACATTAACGTAATTAGTAAATAAGCGTATAACCCAAACAGGTGGTAAGACACAGTGCTACAAAAAAAAATTCTAATTGCACTAATGGATTAAAGAAGAAATGTTGTTATTATAAGATATGTACTCTCATTTGCATGTAGGGAGAATGTAAACCATTAATGAAATATCACCCTCCATACACCCAGATGGATTTGAAGCCTGATATTCCCGTCATTGACAGTCCAGTCTATTTTGAGAATGACGCTTTAGACCATCAACCATCGAAGCTAAGAATATTTTGTTGATGTTGTGTTAGCACCAGGTTTATTAATGGGTTAGAATAAGGAGCTAAGTTAAGATGAAATAATCCGTATTAGTGTAAAAGTTAGATGTAAAAATCACAAGGGTGGTAACTATCAGCCCAATCCACTCAGTCGGAATGATTACTCTTATTATTATTAGCACCGCGTCTTACTATCCGTTCGGGTTATACGCACTTACGCTAATGTGTAATGGTAGGGTGATTGTGAGATGAAATGAAGGACCTACAGTTTAACGTGGAATCCGAACCACTGTGGAGGCCTGGCATTCCCCACATTCACAAGATGTCTTGTCAGAGGTGAAGGAAGGGTTTGGTAATCAGATAAATCTGGGCCGGGACCGAGGATTGAACCCTGGCCGCCAGCTCAGAAGTCTGACACCTTACCCCTAGACCGCTAGGTCACCCATTTACTCTTATTCAAGCTACTCTAAAACATTATAAGACCGTATGACAAACAGCGTTATTTAGGAGGTCAGACAATACTTAGACCTAGCAAACAGCGTTATTTAGGAGGTCAAACAATACTTACACCTAGCACAGTGTTATTTAGGAGGTCAAACAATACTTACACCTAGCACAGTGTTATTTAGGAGGTAAAACAATACTTACACCTAGCATACAGTGTTATTTAAGAGGTTAAACAATACTTACACCTAGCATAAAGTGTTATTTAGGAGGTCAAACAATACTTACACCTAGCATAAAGTGTTATTTAGGAGGTCAAACTATACTTACACCTAGCAAACAGTGTTATTTAGGAGGTCAAACAATACTTTACACCTAGCATAGTGTTATTTAGGAGGTCAAACAATACTTTACACCTAGCATAAAGTGTTATTTAGGAGGTCAAATATACTTACACCTAGCACAGTATTATTTAGGAGGTCAAATATACTTACACCTAGCAAACAGTGTTATTTAGGAGGTCAAACAATACTTTACACCTAGCATAGTGTTATTTAGGAGGTCAAATATACTTACACCTTGCATACAGTGTTATTTAGGAGGTCAAACAATACTTACACCTTGCATACAGTGTTATTTAGGAGGTCAAACAATACTTACACTACTTGACATATATTTGTAGGGTTTGCTAAAGTAAGAATGTAGGTGAAAATAACTTGAAATCAAGGACAAGCGTGTATTGAATTAACTGTTCTGTCACTTAGCCCACTCTTAACTGGATGATATCAAAGTTTGTCTAGCAGTTGGTCCTCTTGTGTCGACCGCTTGGTTGTCTATCACTGTGTACTCCTATACATGAGCTTGTCTAGCAGTTGGTCAAAGTCGTGTCGGCCACTTAACCCACCCAGCATTCCAAATAATTGTTTTCATTTTGTCTACCGGTTGGTTGTCTATCACATGGTCCAGCTCGTGTCGATCACTTGGTCCGTGTCGTTTCTTCGTGTCTAGCAGTTTGCTGTCTACCACTTTGTCCTCTCGTGTCGACCACTTTGTTGTCTATCACTTTGCCTGCTCCCGGTTTTTGTGATTTTTTTTTCTGATTCTTTTTCAATTTGACGTTCCACTGGAGTATCTGTTAAAATATAAGAGCTCCCTTTTTTTCTGCCATTTCCGGTAGCATACATGGTCTGATACATTATACGCTAGAAACTCATGATCTTGAAAGATGTCTTCATTGATTGGGTTGATTCCGCTGACTTTGAAACCATGCATAACATTTGTGGGCATACAAGCTAAAGGAAAAGCCTTCCCAACTAGCTCTGCTATGTCATAAATTGTTGCTGGTTTCCCAGCATTATCCGGCCTCCTCCACTCATCCATGGCTGTATTATAATAAGCTTTGAATGGGCCAAAAACCCCTCTATCCAGCGGCTGCATCTTGTGACTAGTATGTGGAACAAATGTAACCAATGTTACCCCATTATCTTTAGCCAACTGAATTGTGCGAATGGATATATGGCTGTCATGGTTGTCAAGCAGCAGAATAGTCTGATTCTCCACGCTCGAATGGCTGTGATTTATGAAATGTCTCAAACTCATGAAACAGGTCTTCATTTGACCACCCCGAAGGGTTTGCTCCACCAATACTTCCAACTGGAGCCCCCTTACCCATAAAGTCCTTGAAGTTCACATGTGGAAATATTAGCATAGGTGGAATCAAACCATCGACATTTACAGCTGTTATCATGGTGGTAGTGGTGCCTCGCTCTGCATTGTCATCGATCCAACTTGTTTTGACCCTTTTTGTGCCAAAATCTTTGGAGGAACATGAACGGTTGATAGTCCTGTTTCATTGCATTTCCATATGTTGAATGCTGAAATGCCAGGATTTTTGTCTAAAACCTTTTTGTAATTGATAAAAAACAAAGAATTTGCTTTGTTGAATTCTGTTGCACGAGCCAAGCTCGTTGCTTCAGGTCTCCTTAAACTCGGTAATGAGCATATTTTTTGTGGAAGTTGCGAAGCCAATACTTGCCTGCCATTTTTTTGTCATCCCAATATTTATCATACTGTTTATGATTTTCTTTAGCAAACTGGTAGGCAAGTATTCGAACATCATGACCGGCTTTTAGAATATAGCCTACTAAAAGTTTCTCCTCTTCATCTGTAAAAACCTTTTCACATCATTTTTCTTGATGTAAGAAAAGTTTAGCAAACCTGACTCCTTGTGGGATTTAAGGTGCCTCAACATGGTTGTCTTTGATAGGTTCAGTTGTTTAGCAGCACCATAAATTGTCATTGTCTTATTCAAAACTAATTCCACTGCTTTTTAAATATCTTCTTTGACAAGAGGTTGCATTTTTTCCCTTTCTTTACTATGAGGCATTCTATTTCTTTTACCTGGAAACAATACCAATTAATAAAAAAGTGATATGAGTATCTAAATAGGCCTAATATGTGTAGTAAAATATCTATTATTTAACTGATTAAAGGTATGGTTTATATGATTTTTGATGAAAGAATATTTAAATAGGCCTTAAATCAAAAATGTAGGGAAACAATATATTGCTATAAAAAGGGGAGGGGGGATGATTCATAAAAGCATATTTATCAAAATTGTCTTTATTTTTTTAATTAAATTAATTTAATAAGCCTACACATTTTTAACCATTACATTACTATTAAGTGTTGTACCTTGAACCCATCCGAGGTACATCACTTTCACTAGGACCAAGGTACAACACTTAGCCATGTTTCAAAAAATGGCTGTCAACCATTTTGAGGTTACAGTAAACTCAGTTTAAACACATGTTCTTGTAGTCAAAACAATGGTTTACAAGACTTAGCTACTATTCTAAAATGTAAACAAACAGCTACAGTGACATAAAGAAAAAGAGATGCATGAAAATACTTACTTTTAACATAAGAAAAATAACTTCAATTTCTCCCAGCAATACAACACAATATTCATGAATTGAAACACCTTGCTAAAGGCCGCTGGTGCCAAAGGCATGAACTAATGTATTAGTTAGCGCCTACCACATATGGGGTTCCTAAGGTACAACACCGTCCCCTATATAAAAAATGATTTTGTGATTATAAAAAGTTAGCAATATTTTAAGAGTTAACAATTTAGATTTATTGAGAGAAAGAGTGAACAATTTTTTTGAAAATTTTACCACTCAATTTCCCACTTTACCCTGTTTAAAAACCTGAACATATTTTCAACTTATGCAAGATGTACATTCCCATTTTATTAGGTGGGCTAAATTTGAATATCTTTACAACTACTTATATATCATATTTAAAAATAATAATAAA
The DNA here is from genome assembly GCA_039000515.1 of Timema cristinae. Classification (NCBI taxonomy): domain Eukaryota; kingdom Metazoa; phylum Arthropoda; class Insecta; order Phasmatodea; family Timematidae; genus Timema; species Timema cristinae. Next base: position 31,988,348 of record JBCFYV010002255.1, read on the forward strand.
CTCTTAATTAAATTCTTGGTTAAAATCAATTTAAAAACAAATAATGAATTAGCAAGTCGTTATTTGATTCTTAACCCTCAAGAGCGCTTACTAAGTGATCAGATTACCTGAATCGATTCCAAACAATCAATTTACGTTACGTAAGCCGGTAGGAATAAATAAACAGTTTAATTGGGACTGTTGACTATTTATTTTTCATGACACCCAACTTAAGGATAGTATGCAATAAGTTGGGGCTCTTTGCATAGTTGTAGATAATTTAAACCAGTTGGGTAGTAAGAATTAACACGATATTTATTTAATCATCACTCTGGCGAGTAAACATAATATAAGTCATGGTGGGCGACTTAGTATCATTGTGTGATGTGTTCTTATTTTTGTTTAAAAAAGCCATTTGTTTTATTTATATCGAGTTATTTGTAATTCTAGTTTTGAATTTCAGTTTTTGAAAAGCTTTAATGTGTTCATTTAAATATTTACAAGATTGTTTTTGAGGGGAAAGTATAAGTGAGCATGACTGCTGAAAGGGTGAGTCCCAAGTTTCCCATAGGGGTGGGGGTATAGGGTATTAGGCAAGTTAAGATTTTCCACACCTAACAATAAAAAAAATATTCATGCTTATTTCTTTTGTGTGACAAAATAAGAGATTACAGATTAAATTGTGCATTTAAAGTAGGCCCAACTCAGTCATTTTTGATGCTTTGTTTATATGAGGTGTAAGATTTGACCATAAAATCCAGTAAAACACCGAATCCTTGAATCTCGAATAATCTCGAATAGTTGTCAGGATTTGGTGGATTCGAAGATTCGAGTGGCCCATCTCTAGTAAAAACATTAAATCCCCCAAACATAAAAGTTGCTCTTAAAAAAAAGATAGCATTTGATTTTGTGAAAGGAAGGCTCTTAGCCAGAACTAGTAGCCACCTTGATAATGCGAGGGTTCTATAAATAGTCTATAAACATTAATGGCAGGTGATTAATTTTTTTATCTAAGTAATAAATGTTTCATTCAACAGGATATGATGAATTTATTTTTGTATGAAAAAATGATTTTATCATGGGACGTAATTCTGATCCTGTCCTAAGTAGACTTAAGTTAATCATCGGTTTATTTATTAACTATAACTAACAAAATGTCCCCAAGAAATTAAAAAACTTGAAAGAAAAAAAAGCAGAGTCTTATTAATCTGAAAATTGAATGTGTATTTGGATATATTTAAACTAGATATGAGAAATTTGATTCCTCGATTTATATCCATTATTGAGGTTACCGAGAGAATAGAGAAGATACCTTGATTCTTGATGTCTCTATTCCTTAAAGATGCGTGCAAAATGATTGTGAATATTTTGTTAAAATATGAATAGATATAAAATGTTACATGCCATTCGTAACACATTTGGTATTTATATAATTCACGAGCTTAATTTACCTGGATGACAGCTCAAAATCTAGTAATGTTCCAAAACGAAAAATAAGTACTTTTAATTATGTTTAAAATATTGTTTCGAGTTGGATAAAAAGAAATTATTTAAAAAAAAATGAAATAGTATGAGAAAACTTAAGTTTATGTTATTTTAAATGTAATATATAACAGGTAATTAAAGATCTTTACATTTATAACAAAACGGTGATCTTTTACAAGTGTTGGCAACTCAAAACCTAAACATATGGTTTTCGAACTGTCATCCAGGTAAAAACCTATCGTGAACGGAATATGCTCAATATATTCTTATAATCAAATTCAATAATCTAAAAAATGTTTTGTTTCAATTTGTAAACATGTTCTCATTTATACATTCCACAAACAAAAACAAACCTCCACTATAACAGATACCAAATCTGTGTTAATAAATATACTAAGATTGCTTTGCAAATGGACTGTCACAACGTAAATAATAATAACATAGATAAAGTTTATTTTAAAGTTTTAGGGCCAAAATTAAAATCATCTAATTTGTAAAGACAAAAATGTTTTAAAAGTCTAACTAACTAAAACTAGTTTTTAATTTCATATTGTAGGCCTATTCCAGTAAGTATCAAGGAATTAAGGTAAAAATTTAAGAATCTGAATCGAGAATCAGAATAGAAAAACTGAAATCACCCCATATCTAACTTTAACCACTTTGAAGATAATTTTACCAGTCTTATGTTGATAAACATTAGTTAATTTTCCAAGAATAAAAGTAAGTTTTGGTAAATTACTTGGCTTTTATCTGTAATAAACTAAAACTTGGAATAGATATGTTTAATGTATCAGATATTGAGTGTTTTGTTACTATATCCAGATTACTGACGTGTTGCATTAAACTATACATACATTTTCTCACCTGTTTGTCAACAAATGGGCCCTTCATTTTTAACCTCAACTGCCTTTCATAGTTTTGGTCATCCGATGTTAAAATTGTACACTTTAAATTAGTAATCAATTTAGAGTAGATCAGGATGCTAGCCTTTTGTACCTACACCCATGGCGGTATTCACTGCTAACGGTAAGGGTGCTGTACAGACTGGTGCTGGCACAATTTAGCCCTTACAAGTACACTGTTGCTCATCTAGCCAGCATGTTTGCACTGTTTGTACAAACCAGTATCCCTACTCTAGAAACTGCCTTTCTGGACAGGATACCACCATTAGGAGGCAAGGCTGTGCACTAACACTAGGACACTTAAACAGTACTATACATAACTATTAAAATTTAACACATGCAAATTATTGACCATGGCAGTCTTTAAGACTAAGTTGAGCTGGATAAAGATAACTTTTTTTCCACCTGCTAATGTTGATAAAATCAATGCTGTGGCTAATTAAAAAAAACTTCACCGTGTAAGCTTGCAATCAAGCTATAATAAGTGACTAAACATTAATGAAGGCAATTTATTTTTACTAGAGTGGTAACTATTTCACTCACCAGGATATGATGAACTTTTTTTTTGTATGAATATGTTGATTATAACAAGGGACGTAATTCTGATCCTGTCTTAAGTGACTATTGGTTAATTTCGCAATATTAAGTATTTGCACAGATTATCTTTTAAATTTTTTTTTATTGAAGGCATACCTATGCTATCAAAATAAACAACTCAATGACTAAGGCAGTTGTAAGTATTCTAACCCATATAAAAACATTGAACATGTCTGTCCATCTTGGATAATTGTCTATTTCATTATATTGTTTTACGTGCAGGATGTGCTGAGTGTTGCATTCTCTGTGGACAACCGTCAGATTGTGTCTGGAAGTCGGGACAAAACCATTAAGCTATGGAATACACTCGCTGAGTGCAAGTACACTATCCAGGTTTGTACATAATACACAATATTAAATCATTGTAGAGCTAATTTTCCTTACTAATCACTTGTTATAATCTTTGGTGAGACTAGAAAGACAAATAAAACTAAGCTATGCCAAGGCCGTAGACAATGATATACCTGGTCCTCAGCCTCATGAAAGTTGAGCCAGGCTGAGTCCATAAACAGTGAAGTTTGCTAGTGTAAATGCTCAATGGGAAAAAAAAGCACTTCCAAACGTGCAGTTGTTTTAAATGTTAACATTTTCGTCACAAAGGGACCATTGTAATCATAATGGTGGGACGAGGGCATTCCATGTCAAATCAACCTATGTAGAGGCACTTTTCAACCTTAAATTTAATGTTTTTTTAAATTTGGCAGACTGATAGAAACACCTGAGATATGTGATTGAAACATTTCAGGTCAATATCTTTTTTATTTGTGAATTTATAGGGGTGCAAAATTTGGAATTTTGACCAATTTTGTCACCATTTTGTTAACTTTAACATTGAATATTTCTGTAACCGGGGCACCTATAGAAGTGACTCCGATGTTTTTGGAAAGGTCTTGAATAGCTCTTTCATATGAAATTTTAATTGTCTGTATTAAAAAATCATTAAAATCAATATTTTTGCAGCCATTTTCTCAAGAACTGATTTTTTACCCCCTTAAAAATATATTTTGTATATATACTATATTGGCTTAGTAACAATGAAACATTTGAAGATGGGATGCAAATGGGTTCAGGAATTATTTTAGATTCATTAAAAATGGGTTCCACCAGGTCAAAAGTCTCTTCCCATGGCCACGTCAGATTTCTCCTTCCTTTGCCTAGTTCACGTCATACTTCATATGTTCCCATGACCACGCCATAGGCTTCAAACTCCCTCAATGTCCTTAAGGCTTCAAACACCCCTTGATGTTCTCCAGGCTTCAAACACCCCTTGATCTTCTGCTTCAAACACCCCCTTGATGTCTTTAAGGCTTCAAACAACCCCCTTGATGTCCTTAAGGCTTCAAACCCACCTTAAATGTCCTATAGGCTATAAACCCCTTTAATTTCTTCTCTTTGGTTGACTAACCATCAACAGACTGAAGTGTTGTCAAGCTACTCACTCCCCAACCCTCATTCCATGCAGCATAAAGGATGGTATTAGATTTAGAATATCTATCTCTAAATTAGCTGAACATAACAAATGATAGCACTAAGACATGAGTCATTGGCTCCCAATGTTTCATCTTAACCCTTCGAGTGCCAAGAGAAATGACAAAAAAATGTGCTAAAAGTGCTCAGCTATTTTGCTGAAAATAAAGGATTTTGTTTAAATTTTGAAAGCTTATTAGTTTTTGAACTTATTGCACTCAAATTTTTACATAAACTAGCTAACATGCTTACCAATCTGATTATATAATTATACATGTGCTTTTTTAATGTTTAAATTTAATAAAAAAATCACTAGCAGAGAGATTAAAAAAATTCCTTTTTTATTTCACATTGATTTTTAAGCTTTGAAAATTTAATTAGCTTGAAATAGGATAAATCACTGAAGAGAACATTAAAAAAACAGAGTAGTTAACAAAGCTTGCAACAACAAAACTCTAGATTTTTCGCTAAAATTGGGTTATGCATAGCAACTTTAGCAGGGTTGTGATAAAATAGTCTGAAATAAATAATTAGCTTGGAATCATAAGGGGAGCGGCACTTCAAACCTGGAACTTCTGCATAAATATGAAGAGGTTGGAGTGGATTATCCTGATCAAGATTTATTTTATCTCTTTAGGAATCACTCGTATTCACACTCACCTTATCAATGTCAGGTGCCACTCTTGTTTCGATCTTTCACCTCCACTAGAATATAATTCTTGTTCAGTCATTATTTACTAATTTAGAATCACTGCTTTCATAATAACTACAAATTGAACACATTCGCTTGAGCTATCAATAAATATTGCAAGTATTTCTGTGTCTTAAAACACAGCTTTCCTCTTAGTAGTCATGTTTACAAACAAGGCCAAAGATAAAACTCGTAAAGTTAAAAAATAATGTTCATGTTCGATATATCAAAACTCTTTAAGTGCAAAGACAAATTAAAGTAGCTTGAACATAGGAGAATGCAGTGGAAATAAAATCTTCCTTGTCTGTTGACTTAATGCTGAATTATGCGCTCAAAAACATGAGATCACTGTGGGTGATGCTGGCAATTTTAGCAAATATTTTGCGCATCGCTCTGAACGACTTTGGTACTTCAAAGGGTTAAATTCCCCCTCCACTTTTCCCCTTAGGTGAGTAGCAAGTAGCAAATATGCGTGGGATTGCTTGGCATTGAACTTCCACCCCTTCCCTCTAATATAGTGCAAAGGACAAGACTTTTTTAACTCAGATCTGTTACACCATGGATGAGAGAATTTTTCCCAGAGTTATATGAAAATGCTAATATTTGTGATAAGTGCCGTAAGTTACTTGGTGAGATGTGTAATTAGCAGCAATCTAAAGCTGAACACATCCAGTCTGAAGAAAACAGATTTTGCAAAAGGCAATTGTGATGCTTTAGCATTTACTAAACTTACTAAACATAGAACTATCAAATCATTATATGATAGTTTAGTTACTTTGGGCGGTAATCCAATCAAGAAGAAACGTCGTTTGGAAACTAATTGCTGTACAAAGAAACTACAGAAAGTGAATTAAATTATAAGAGAACAATTTTTACACAAGTGAGTTCAAGGGAAGAGTCTTCATTATCAGTGTCAGTGCAGAGAGTGAGATGATAAGCTGAAAGAAATGTTTACATCAACATCAGATAGAAATATTAAGGTCCAGATACTAACATTGTTACCTAAAAGTTGGAATTTGGGTAAAATGCAACAGGAGTTTGATTAACACATTTCATATTTCATGGCAAGAGCGCTTGTGAAAGAATAAGGTGTCATGTCATCACCTAATCCAAAACCAGGAAAAAGCTTACCTAGAGAAAATTTGAACATTATTGAACAATTTTATTGTAATGATGCTGTTACCAGAATTATGCCTCGGGGAAAATTTGTTGATCTACGACCTAAGAACTGTGTATTTCAGGATCAAGTGGTACACACAATGTGTGTGCGTGTGTGTGTGTGTGTGTGTATGTATGTATATACATCACTGGAATGTGAAGCTTATAATCAGTGGATGCAGGATCAAGGAAATGACTGCAGAAGAAGATATGCCAATTTTCCGATTACAAAGATTGTTTATCCAGAGTAATTTGTAATCTGCCTTTACCAAAGTGCTACTTCGGAAACTGAATATTGTCCAGGGTATAGTGAATTACGCATAAAGTTTGAAAATACATATGACAAGAGCTTTGTTAACATGATAACATACAATCAGTGGGTCACAATGGACCGTTCAAACTTTGAAACCATTTCAAAATCGGTAGATAAATTCTTATGATTCCCTATTTGAAAAACTTAAGTCTTCTTAATCATTCTTTCATTGCTAAAGAGCAAGCTAATTTCTTTACTGAGAAGAAAAAATCTTTGCAAGAGGTTGAGTATTCAGTGGTTTGTAACTTTAAAAAAAATACTCATTTGTTCTTCAGGACTCATTACTAAGGTTCAATTGGAACAATCCACAATTCATCCATTTGTATTTAAACTCATTAGAAGAACCACACACTGTTAAACGTGCAAGTTTTGAGATAATCTCAGCATGCCTTCATCATGATACAACAGCAGCTTATAAATTTCAGAGAAAGCTAATTAAATTCATTAACACTACTTTTTCACCGCCCATAAAAATCACATCTTTCAGATGGGGCAGCATCACAGTATAAAAATTGCAAGAACCCTAATACATTTGAGTTTACATCACCAAGACCTAGGATGCAAAGCAGAGTGACACTTCTTTGCCACATCACATGTTAAAAATTAGAGCGTCCTCTGCCTCGTGAAGCATGTTTGCCGGTTGATTCCTGTAGATGGTTTGTGGCGGTGTCTGAGACTGATATCCAGGAGGGTAGATCGCTGCTGATGCTGTGTCCCTCGCTGCCATGATGGCCTTACTCCACTGCTATGAATACCATGTTTAATCAGAGGAGTTTCTGCTGCGTCGCTAGTGGGAGATGTGGATACTGAGTCATCCTGAATAGAAATCTTGAGCGTTTTGTCCCTGTTGTAGATCTAGGAGTTTGGCCTTCATGGCTAGAGCTAGTTTCAGAGCCTGGTCGTGGGTGGCGACAAGTGTCTAGGGAGCCCCACACATTCTCCGGCGATATTCCAGGTGATTGGGTGTCGACTCCCTGGATTTTTCCTGCGCTTGCAGGAAATGTAGCATTTCGAAGTACCACATCTTGGTTGTGTGTACTTCTTCAATTCCAGTGCCTGACTTCTTAGAAGCTTCCACTAGTCTAGTCCACTAGTCTTTTGCTTTTCACTCGCCACAAACTTCGAATACTGCTGTGTGTCTGTCATTGCTGTTCACTGATAATACGTTAGCTCGAGAAATTTCATATAAAATTTTGCGCCTGACCTGAATCCCTCCACACACACTCGCTTTTGCCTGTCTAGTTTAAACCTGCTCAGGTAAAATATCCAGCAATGTCTGATTTTGCTCAGGCCAGAAAAATAACTTCACAGTTACACAGGTTTCACCCGCACATGCTCGGTTCAGGTCTACCTGCATGGGTAAATTGACGGTAAAATGGGGCATGTGGGGGGGTCCTTTAAGGAGGGCTTGTATAACTATAGTACTATAACAGACATCATCTGAATTGTGAGTTTGGGCATGAATTGCTACTGCTTTGTCATGGTTGGTATCAAAATGGTGATAGTTCATTTGTGGTCAGAGTGTTACTGTGGTTAGTGTTTTGAAACCTCTACTAACTAACTTACTTATACAACAAGTGCTGTAATTGTCCTCCATTTAGTAAAACACCAATTCACCAGGCGGCACACGATTGTGGATACTCCTTTCAGTACCTCAACTCCCATATATTCTCACAGCTCTATTGACCAGTGTTCTAGGGTTGCTGCAATACACTTGTCTCCTTCAGATAACCCCTCAAAAATAAATCTGGAGTAGTCATCTGGCGAACGAGGTAGCCAAGGATTTTTCAGGAATAATCGGTCATCTAATAATTCACTGAGGATCTCCATTGTTTTGTTGAACGTGTGACATGTGCTTGTTGGAACCATCAATAACCTTTCTTAGCTTCAATCATGGCTTTAAATTGATGAATGATGTCTCCATACACAGCTGAAATAAGTGGTTTCAAATAGAGATTTTGTTGTAAAAAAAATTCAGCCAAAGAAGGTATTCTTGGAAAAGAGCTTACATAATTGACCATGCTTTTCCTTTAGCTAGCCACTTCTTTGCACAGAAACGTGGTATTTCCTGTTTGCAGTAAAATGCAGACATCACAATAACAGCACATGAAACAATACAGCTTTTTCTTTTGGCCGCCATTGTGTGAGGATTAACTGCAGCCTATATTTGAAAGTTTTGCCATTTTACGTTTAAATTTTACATTTTACATTTAAATGGAACCAAACCTCATCGAAAAAAGTCATATTAAGATGGTTTATCATATTGTTGCAAGTGAATCTTCTAATTCCTTAAAATATTTCAGTTTTGTATTTTTATATCACAAGGGCTAGGTTTCCAATGTCAGTAAATTTGTATTTATATCCACGGCGTTAATAATTTGTATTATGTTATAAGAAATTGATCCTGATCAATCCTGAAACCTTGTAGATATTATGAGGAATTTAAAAGAATCTTTTTGAAACATTAAAGGCTAAAATATACAGATTCTATACATTTCTCTTGCCAAAACTTCAACTGGCATTTTGGAGCTAAATATAATTAAAGTATCTGTTTAGGTGGCTACATGGTCTAATGTGCCATTCTCACAGTATACCAGACTGCTGATGATGGGAAGATTGAAGTTAGAATCTTGTTTGGGTGTAACAAGGGTGGTTTTTTACTCTTCCACGAAAATGTAGAGTACATTCCCTCTAATTATAGCTATTCCTAAATCCATTTGCATAATTAGTACATGTATAAAACCCGAACGAGTAGTAAGACGTGCTGAAAAATAAATTTAAAAGTTGAGGTATTAAATTACAATATTAAGATCGATTTTAAGATTAGTTTAATACTAGTAGGAATCGGGGAATTAAGTTTGACCTAAACTACTTATTTAAATTCTTGTGTCCAGCAACTCTACCAAGTCAAATTTAAACATTGTCATTGTGCTTAGAAGTGAATTATTAATGTTTTAGGATGATGGCCACAGTGACTGGGTGTCATGTGTTCGCTTCTCACCTAACCACTCCAATCCCATAATTGTGTCTGCTGGGTGGGACAGGATGGTCAAGGTAAGTCCAACACTATTATTTCATTAATAACAAGGTGCGGATCGTCAGTAAACCATGTAAATAATTTATGCTAACATTTTAAATATCTTTATACATTAATATTCATTTTAGTTTATTCACATAAAACACATTAATATTCTTAGCATGTTTTTTCATTTCTTAAAGTGTAAAAAAGAATTTATCAAAAACTACCAGTGTTTGTTTCATTAATTATTTTAATACATATGTAGATTAAG
>JBCFYV010002255.1:31998329-32009398 GCA_039000515.1 Timema cristinae
CCTCTCTGCCATGATGGCCTCACTCCACTGCTATGAATACCATGTTCAATCGGAGGAGTTTCTGCTGCGTTGCTAGTGGGAGATGTGGATACCGAGTCATCCCGACTAGAAATCTTGAGTGTTTTGTCCCTGTTGTAGATCTAGGAGTTTGGCCTTCATGGCTAGAGCTAGTTTCAGAGCCTGGTCGTGGGTGGCGACAAGTGTCTAGGGAGACCCACACATTCTCCGGCGATATTCCAGGTGTTTGGGTGTCGACTCCCTGGATTTTTCCTGCGCTTGCAGGAAATGTAGCATTTCGAAGTACCACATCTTGGTTGTGTGTACTTCTTCAGTTCCAGCGCCCGTTTTCTTAGAATCTTCCACCTTCTTCGCTTCCTTCCTGTAATTACTGCGCAAATTGTTGATTTTATTTAGCACAGTATTGCGACTGGCATCGGCATCAACTTGCTTTAACATATGAACTGATCAATACGCAGATGCTTTTTTTTTACTTTATCCGAATAGTTTTTTGCTTTTCACTCGCCACAAATTTCTAACACTGCTGCGTGTCTGTCATTGCTGTTCACTCTTAATACGTTAACTCGAGAAATTTCATATACAATTTTGCGCCTGACCTGAATCCCCCACACACACTCTCCCTTTTGCCTGTCTAGTTCAAACCTGCTCAGGTAAAATATCCAGCAATGTTCGATTTTGCACAGGCCATAAAAATAACTGCACAGTTACACAGGTTTCGCCCGCACATGCTCAGTTGAGGTCTACCTGCATGGGTAAATTTACGGTAAAATGGGGCATGTGTGGGGTCCCTTAAGGAGGGTTTGTATAACTATAGTACTATAACAGAAGTAATCTGAATTGTGAGTTCGGGCATGAATTGCTACTGCTTTGTCATGGTTGGTATCAAAATGGTTAGTTCATTTGTGGTCCAAATGTTACTGTGGTCAGTGTTTAATATTGAAACCTTTACTAACTAACTTACTTATACAAGTGCTGTAATTGTCCTCCATTTAGTAAAACACCAATTCACCAGGCAGCACATGATTGTGGATACTCCTTTCAGTACCTCAACTGCCATACATTTCACAGCTCTATTGATCAGTGTTCTAGGGTTGCTGCAATACACTGTCTCCTTCAGATAACCCCTCAAAAATAAATCTGGAGTAGACATCTTGCGAACGAGGTAGCCAAGGATTTTTCAGAATAATCGGGTCATCTAATAATTCACTGAGGATCTCTGTTGTTTTGTTGAACGTGTGACATGTGCTTGTTGGAACCATCAATAACCTTTCTCGGCTTCAATCATGGCTTTAAATTGATGAATGATGTCTGCATACACAGCTGAAATAAGTGGTTTCAAATAGAGATTTTGTTGTAAAAAAAATTCAGCCAAAGAAGGTATTCTTGGAAAAGAGCTTACATAATTGACCATGCTTTTCCATTTAGCTAGCCACTTCTTTGCCCAGAAACGTGGTATTTCCTGCTTGCAGTAAAATGCAGACATCACAATAACAGCACATGAAACAATACAGCTTTTTCTTTTGGCCGCCATTGTGTGAAGATTAACTGCAGCCCATATTTGAAAGTTTTGCCATTTTATGTGTCCATTTAAATGGAACCAAACCTCATCGAAGAAAGTCATATTAAGATTGTTTATCATATTGTTGCAAGTGAATCTTCTAATTCCAGTTTTGTATTTTTATATCACAAGGGCTAGGTTTCCAATGTCAGTAAATTTGTATTTATATCCATGGCGTTAATAATTTGTATTATGTTATAAGAAATTGATCCTGATCAATCCTGAAACCTTGTAGATATTATGAGGAATTTAAAAGAATCTTTTTGAATCATTAAAGGCTAAAATATACAGATTCTATACATTTCTCTTGCCAAAACTTCAACTGGAATTTTGGAGCTAAATATAATTAAAGTATCTGTTTAGGTGGCTACATGGTCTAATGTGCCATTCTCACAGTATACCAGACTGCTGATGATGGGAAGATTGAAGTTAGAATCTTGTTTGGGTGTAACAAGGGTGGTTTTTTACTCTTCCACGAAAATGTAGGGTACATTTCCTCTAATTATAGCTATTCCTAAATCCATTTGCATAATTAGTACATGTATAAAACCCGAACGAGTAGTAAGACATGCTGAAAAATAAATTTAAAAGTTGAGGTATTAAATTACAATATTAAGATCGATTTTAAGATTAGTTTAATACTAGTAGGAATCGGGGAATTAAGTTTGACCTAAACTACTTATTTAAATTCTTGTGTCCAGCAACTCTACCTAGTCAAATTTAAACATTGTCATTGTGCTTAGAAGTGAATTATTAATGTTTTAGGATGATGGCCACAGTGACTGGGTGTCATGTGTTCGCTTCTCACCTAACCACTCCAATCCCATAATTGTGTCTGCTGGGTGGGACAGGATGGTCAAGGTAAGTCCAACACTATTATTTCATTAATAACAAGGTGCGGATCGTCAGTAAACCATGTAAATAATTTATGCTAACATTTTAAATATCTTTATACATTAATATTCATTTTAGTTTATTCACATAAAACACATTAATATTCTTAGCATGTTTTTTCATTTCTTAAAGTGTAAAAAAGAATTTATTAAAAACTACCAGTGTTTGTTTCATTAATTAATTTAATACATATGTAGATTAAGATGTTAAAAATGGCAAAAGTGTTATTCCTTTTAATTTCTTGCTACTATGATGAAACTCATCATCTTTATACATTAATATTCATTTTAGTTTATTCACATAAAACACATTAATATTCTTAGCATGTTTTTTCATTTCTTAAAGTGTAAAAAAGAATTTATCAAAAACTACCAGTGTTTGTTTCATTAATTATTTTAATACATATGTAGATTAAGATGTTAAAAATGGCAAAAGTGTTATTCCTTTTAATTTCTTGCTACTATGATGAAACTCATCAAACTCATGAGCTCTGTGAGTGTTTGTGGATATGGGACTGAAAGTAGCTCAGAAATGGTAGGAATGCTCTTGTCTAGTTTGATTTATATTTTTTTATCACTATAACCACTTATGTGAAAAATTGCTTTTTTGGGTACTATTCTTGTATATTTTTTTTTATAATAAAGAGCTTAATTTCAGCATTTGAATCATGACATTTGGTTGGTTCTTTGAATGTAACCACTTTTTTAGAAAGTAAAATATATTTATACAATTTAAGAATTGGTTCTTTGTATCATATATACTAAAGGAGCTATTTAATATTTTAAAGTCATATCAATTTAATGTATAAACCCCCCTGCGGGACGAGGTTTAGATTTGTCTCGCAGTAACCCTGCTTGTCGTAAAAGGCGACTAACAGGAAGGCTTCTGTGTAGGACGTACCTTGTGCAGGACAAACCTATACTATATCTTTCTTTTACCTAATTTTTTTCCAACTTTTTTCTCTCCTTCATTCTTCTCCCTTCTCTTTCTATTCTTCCCTCCCTTCTCTTTCTTTTCTCACTTCTTTCTTCCCTTCCCACTGCCGTTCAGTCCTGCATGCAAGCTTTTGGCTTCTCCGTTGACGACTTTGACTGATGACCTGGTGGTCCTCGTACAATTAATGGATACCTCTGCGATTGAGCTCCTTCATGAAAGTGCGCTGGTTGTAATATCTTAGTAGAAGCCCCTTGGGGATGACAATAACCATGTACCCTACCTTAAGAAAAGACCGGTTGCATTCATGAGGGCCCAGACGTAAAATTGACACTTTCCTGCACTCACTTTCTGTGATGACCTCTCTCCTGGCGCTGCCCCATGCAAGGGTTGTCAAGTGGGGCTCCCGGCCAGGAGGGTTAATAGGACCTCATGTGTTAGTACCGACTTGGATCATCCTGTGTCTATGATCCGAGTATTGTGCTGGTTGTCCCCAAAAATGGCATGGCCAATTTTTTTGTAGCTGCTGACAACTTGTTGTCTGCTGGCAATGTACTGCTAAATTCTGCTGGCACCCCTCTGCTCGGCCCCTCAAAGTGCCGTAATATTGATAAAAGGCGGAAATGGGTAAGTCCGTCCAACTCTAATATAGGAAAAATCCAGAAGTAGTGAGGCCCCAGTCCTGCTTCCTGGTAATGTCTCGAGTAGAGGAATATGAGAACCTCAAGCGCCTCAGCCCATTTATCCTCGAAAGAGTGAAAAATGGTGCAGCAAAATCGGACGTTTTGAAAAGGAAATTGCGTGATGGCACTATATTGACTTAACACTGCGACCGACATCCAGTCCTCTAACATCATGGCAATAACTGAAATACCGTTGAGCAATACGTCTCATATACTGGTGAAGGTGGAGCCTCACAGGTTCCTCAATGTTTTAAAGGGAGTGGTCACTTGCTATGACCACGACTGCATGAGCATTGAGGAGATCTGTGAGGAGCTATCCCCCCAGCATGTCACCGAAGTGTACTGTATTGTCAGCAAACAATAATTAAAAATAAATGAAAATTGGCAAACACGTATATTATAAAGTTTATTTGTATCACATCTAATTTTATCCATATCACCTAGTAGGATTATGCTCCTGTACATACACCTGGTTATATTAAAAATAAATGAAGATACGAATATTGTCCAACAACCCGTGAGGCGGGGAAACCTACCTAAAGGCTGAATATACCTCTTACAAACATACTGAGTGTATACTAATGGTTGGCAAACATGAATTGAAAGTAAGATAACAATACATATAAGTTTCATTTAGAACGCCTAGCACGGTAAGAACGGAACCCAACCATAATATTGTGCAATATACCCTACAAAATTTGACTTGTTTATACTAAACTAGCCCCCTTCCTTGTAAAAAAATATTGTAAAGAATCCTGTAAAACAAAGCTCCAAATCATCCATCATGTCAATATAAAAACAAAACTTTTTTTCCTTAATTTTTTTGAAAATACAGTCCTACCATCACTGTATAGCCCCCTCCCTCCTATTTTCATCTCATTCCTCTTTCCTCACCCATAACCCCTGCCCCCTTCACCAACCCCACTGTCCCTTCAACAACTTATTTTTTCCAACGACTATATAATATACTATCAACATGTTTATGAGGAATAAATTAAATTTTCAAAATAAAATATATCCTATGTTACTCGCTGATAATGTAGCTTTATATTGGTGGAAGAATGTTTAAAATCGGTCGAGTAGTTTTTGAGTTTATCTATTACAAACAAAAAAAAACAAAAAATCTAATCTTTCCTCTTTATAATATTAGTATAGATAAAATCTAAATCTAAGCAAGTCCAAAAAAATGACTTGATTCATAATAAATCTAATTACCCAACAAAACTAAACTGGTAAAATTATTCATAAAAAAAATTATGCCGAAGCAAATCCAAATTTGGTCGCTACATAATTAAGTAACAATTTAACAGTTCCCCAGGTTTACAAATTATATAAAGTTTTTCCAACATAACGAACACTTACATGTAGAAAGATCCTACATCCTAAAAGAATCAAAGCGTGCCAGGTACACTCTTATATTCAGTTTTTCACAGTGGGGAAAATATGGGAGGCAGGATACACAAGTTCCATGATGTCACTATCAGCAAGTTAGCGTGAGTTTCCCTCATTGACGCCTGCGCACAACGCCAAGAGGGAGATAATACGGGAGGTAGTGAACATCACATAATCACCCAGAGCGCTTCTTTCTCCCAAGTTTTAGCGCCTGTCCTTTTAACCTGTTATATTTTAATATTTTGGTTCTGTACTTTTAATGTAGTGTATACACCTGTGGTTTTTTTAAGCAGGTGTATCACTCAATTTGTACTAATAGCCCATTTGAGCACCCCTATGGAGTGTCCTAAATTATTATTTTATCATAGTGAGATATAGTCCTTTTTATACATATATCACATGTTCTTTCATACTGCGTATTCACCTGCATATGCAGGTGAATTTTTATGTGTCTCTCCTATGGAGATTTTACTATATTTTTTCTATTCAAGGCCCTAATAACCTCATTGTGTCGATGGGCCTATAAACTATAATAATAATAATAATAATAATAATAATATGTATACACTTGTTTTAGAACTTTTCTTAAAAGAAGAGATTTAGAATAGTCCTACATTATCCTCTACCGGTTGTAATAGGTAACTAAAAGGGAATATAGGCAGTGATAGCATCACCTACTTGCTTTATAACATCCCCTTAAGTTTCGAGATTTTTGAATGAGCCTCCCCCCCTACCCCCACTTTATTCTACAATGTCAATGTGCCAAGGGCCTGCATGGCGGAAGGGTAGTCGGTCGTTAGTTAATTTGGCTGTTTGGGATTAGGGCGGCATCTAAGCTAAAAGCTAGTGCTTTGTTTGTTTATATCTTGTTTCTCTGCTTTGAGGGGAAAATGTTTGGGCTCTAATCCCTCAAAATGTTGTGATACTACTAAAACCTGACAACTCTTCTCTCACAAGACAGTAATAATACCATAATCAAGTAAAGCATCCTGTCTTAAAAAATATTACCTGAAAGATGGTGAGACATCCGCTCTGTGTCCTAGATATGTCTCAAGTAGAGGACGGTGAAAATGGGAACTGTGTTACTCTTAATCCACACAAACTCTCGTACACCACATAATGGAAGCCCATTTTCAATTTTATTTCCAAAGTGATTTGAAATTTACAATAAATACTAAACTACAGCAAATAATTGATATAGTTTTCTCTAGTTTGTTCCAAACTAGAGTTTTATCAATACCATAACCATAAAGAATAATACAAAACTCCACTACTTGTCTAACTTTAAAGCGTATTGCATATTCCTTTTAATTTCTTGCTACAATGATGAAACTCATCAAACTCATGAGCTCTGTGAGTGTTTGCGGATATGGGACTGAAAGTAGCTCAGAAATTCACTTTGGCTTAAAATCCAATTACTTTAGTCTCTTTTAATAAAAAGAGTTTTGTGTCATAAGTATGGACCAGATTTTACCTATTTGTCATTTCTTTTATTGTAAAATATAGGCAGTTAAATATATTATGCATTCCATGTTATTAAGAGTACCATATATTTTATAGCGCCTATTCTGTTGGATTTTGGCCTATTTTATGAATAAATGACCTAACATGCCTATTTCATCTTTTGTCTCTTTTATACAGTATGGATTTTCTGCTGATAGTCTAGTTTCTTAGAGATTGAAGTTATGGCATACTTTTTTAGATTAGGTTTGAAAATTGACACTTGTTGAGTAGCTTCCAGTGAGGGTAAATTGGATAGGAAACAACGTGAGCAGTTGCAGACATCTTGAGAGGAAATAGGGAATTTGAAATGTGGTCCCTTGACATTGTTAGAATGGGATAAGGCTTGACTCTTGAAGGAAACTGGACACTCGATGAAGGGGAGATTGAGATTTCTAATCTTGGTTCGGTGTATTTCAAGTGTATTTTTACTAAATAATTTTCACTCTCCCTCCACACAGGTGCAGATACACTTCCTCCAAATTGCACATTACTAGTCCCCTAACATATTATTAGTATAATTAGTACAACGTGCATGGTGGCTACAGACAGGGAAAACCTGGAAACAACAGGAAATTTTTGGATGACAAGGAATATAACTAAAAATAAGGAGAAGTCAGGGAATTAAAAAATATACTAAAATATCACATTAATTTCGCAACCAAACACTAAAACAAAAGTTAGTAGCACCTAAATAAAATAACATTTTAATTTTTTGAATAACTGATAAAACCGTGTATGTTTAGTAGATACAAACTTTTTTTAATATGTGTTCAATAATAAATAATACAAAAGTCGGCATCCACTATCAAAATTGGAAAAAAGTAGTAAGGGAAAATTGAAAAATGTTGCCTGGAATACCCACATTAATAATGTAATAGAACTTTAAAATCACTTTCGCACGGTAAATTTATTCAATATTTTCGTCAATATTTTGTATTATACTTGATTGAAGTTGTTTACTTGTATTGCCATGATAAAGCAATGAAAATAAAAATAGCTAAGAAGATTACTAATTAAATGAATTATTATTTTTACCTGGTCCCTTTCAAAAATAATAATTTATGTTAAATAAAAAATGTATATCAAGAATATATTATTATATTAAATGTTTTCAAACACAGGATATTTAAAACTCTTATTAAATAGGGATGAACGGGAATTACATTTTAATATCGGGACAGGAAATGAGCCAAAATATCGGAATCGGGACTGGAATGGGAAATTATAAAAATGATGCTTCATATTAATTCTAGATTAAAACTATACATAGTTTTTATACTAATATGGTAATACTAGTAAAAGCTTATATATTATTTGTATTATATTTAACAATTTCAATCATAAAAACATAATATAGATAGGAGTGGGTGAATAACATTTTTTAGTGAAACAAATTGCAAAATTTTGTACAAATATTGAATAGGACAAATCAAATAGCTAATTTTAATACATTATTTGTATTAATTTCTTTTTAAAATGGTGTTTTGTATTTAACTAACTATTGGAAGCGTGCAAAAAACATTTTTTAACCTTCTTAAATGTTATTTATTTTAACACCTCTTGAAGGCTATCAAGGTTTGAAACACGTTATATATTCTTTAATTCCAAACCTCCTTAAAGATGATTTCGGTTTTAAACCCCTTGAATATTATTTAGATATGAAACCCCTTAAATGTTCGCTAGGTGGATTACCCTTTAAATATTCTCAATGTTTGAAACCCCTTGAAACTTCTCTTTGGTTAAAGCCCCTTCAATGTTTGTTTTAGAATTGACACCTCTTAAAGATTATTTAGTTTTAACACCCCTGAAATCTCTACTCTTTGGTTTCTAACAACAGACAGGCTGATGCTCATAAATAGTTGACCTTGGCACTGGTACTTCCTCTCCCTTCATTTCTATGCCCCAAAAGATGGTAGAGTATTATAATATGTCCTCTAAATCTTTCCAGCTCTCTTGCTTGCTGAACCATAGCACATCAAGTCATTTGGTTTCCAACTTGTTTATCTAAGCACAGGCAGTAAGATTTTCCTCCCTCCCTTTAAGTTTGTTGAAGAACAAAGATGATGACTGTCTCCAGGGCCTCATATTTGTCCTACTTTCTACTTTTGAGGAAAAACTCTACTTTTCCTTCTCCAGAAGAAATAAACCATTTGGTTTGTAGATGTTGAAGTGTGGATCTTCTTTTTTTTGCTGGTAGGTTAGCAAAACAAACATTTTGCATCATAATTTGTCACGCTCTTTGAATAAATTCGAATTGTAAGCCCAAAAGATTGTACAGTGTCTTTTAATTTCAATGGTTATAAAATTGTTTTTGGAGGTAGCGGTATATTGAAATATTTCCAACTAGAATAAGCTAAATTAAAAGGCTTGTTAAAGGTATTCTTGTGCTAACACATGAAATGCTGATGTTGAGCGAGGACTCTAACAAACATCAAACCATCTGACAACAGGACCTGTCTCTAAGGCATCCATCAGAGGCATGCACTCTAACAAAGATGATCTTATACATTACAACCATCAGTGTAAACAGTATCATTCACTAAGAATTTCATCAAGAAAGGATGTGGCCCATAAGTTGTAATTGGCTAGACTCAAATAAGAGAGGAGAATTGAGGCTAAATGGAAGAAACAAGAGTAAGAAGATAAATAAAAAAGAAAAAAACCAAAGTGAATAGTCTCAAGCAAATAGGAAAGTTTTGGAAAAGAAATCGCAGGAAGCTAAAGAGACTATACAAAACGAGAACCTGTTGGAAAAGCAAGAATAAGAAGCTAAAGAAGAATTTCAATCTTACAAGTGATTAGTGGTAGAAGCGAATGAAAGGATTATTAGAGCAATGACAATCAATGATTGGAAAGGTTTGCAAATAGCTCAAACTATGCTAGAAGCTCCTGGCAAAAAAAAAATTGAAGAAAGTGACTCTGCTTTTGAGAAAATATGAAAAAATCATTAAAAACAGAGAAACAACAATGTTTGACTGCTTTTGTGCAAGTGAATATGAATCAAAGAAACACAAAAACAACTGAAATAGTGATTCATTCATTTTTTGGCATATAACTTAACTCGAATGGGTAAAAAAAAAAAATTAAGTTTCACAGATTATTTTTTAAATATATTTTATTTTTAGGTGGAAGAAATTTTATTTTAACCTATATTATCTTTTGATGATAATGAACATCATTATTGTAATAATTATCATTATTATTTTACTAGTTTGATAAACTACCATTATTTCCAAATTTGGATTTGTAATGAAATGATGAAGTAAAATAAATACTTTACTAAAGAGAAAATGTTACACTACCATTATTTCCAAATTTGATTTGTAATGAAATGACGAAGTAAAATAAATACTTTACTAAAGAGAAAATAAATTAAAGGGGGAGGATGATAGTTGAGCATTCTTCCTTTTATAAAATACTTTTTCATATTTTTGCTATAAGCCCAATAACATAAAAATATTGTTCTTAATTATTTATTTTATTTTGGCACTATGAGGTGAATGTAGTGTTTTTAACATGTACTACTTTTTCATCAAAATGGCAATCCTACTTTTCGACACCCAAATTTTGCTGAGAGGTCAGTAATAGGTTTAGTTACAAAACTAGCTTTAGTTTAGTTACTATTTAGTTATAGAATTATGTTGTCTAACCTGTTTATATCAATGTTGAGCTTAAAACTTACCACATTTAAATTCATTTACTATTTCATATTGCTAGAAATACTATTTTAGTCATTAATTTTAATATTAAATTTTCAACATCAACTTTAATAAGCATTAAAAATTTCCCAATAAAATAATGTTTAACGAGATCATATAAAACGCGCATGTGCAACTCCGCATATAGGAATGGAACAGAAGACATGATCATGCAGGATTACACTAAGGGATAATAAACTAAATATGAAACACTTCAAATTTCTATAGTGTTTTTAACATGTACTACTTTTTCATCAAAATGGCAATCCTACTTTTCGACACCCAAATTTTGCTGAGAGGTCAGTAATAGGTTTAGTTACAAAACTAGCTTTAGTTTAGTTACTATTTAGTTATAGAATTATGTTGTCTAACCTGTTTATATCAATGTTG
>JBCFYV010002255.1:32014599-32029654 GCA_039000515.1 Timema cristinae
AAATTTGGCCCTTCCCCTTTGATTGCTTTTTTTTAAAAAAAACTTTGAAAGTCACTTGTTTTTTCCAAGTAGTGTCTTTTTTCCCTTGTTTAAAAAAGCTTTTGCTCTTCCCAGTGCCAAACTTATAACTTGTTACTTTAATGATGTTATTGATACAAACAAAACAAATTTTAAACTGTAAATCTTCTTTAACAATAAAGTTCTCCCAGAAGAAAAACACTATTTGTGCAAACGTAAATGATAAGGCAACGGGAAACGCACAACGAAAAAGATAATACATGTTACGGGAATCTTGCTTAAAAATTAAAAAAACAAACCTATTTTAAGGGCCAAAGGGGAGCGCAAGAATTAATACATTTTTTTATAAAATTAATTTTTTTTGGGTTCCCAAAATAGATGAAATATTTCTCCATAAAATAGATTTATTTTTCCCTGCACATGCCAATATCAACATCTGGAATATCGTAAAGGGTTTGTCCAAAAATTTTTGTCAAAACTTTTTCCCTCTTTTTTTTAAAAATTTTTTTGAAAAAATTTCCCAAAGCCACCCTTGACAAAATATTCAAATCTGTTGTTTATTAGAAAAGTGCAAAAAAACTAAACTCTCTATGTTCTATTTAAAAAATTTTTTGATTTATTTTTGTCAAAAAAATTCATATTCAAAAAAAAGCTGTAAAAATACTTGAGCTCCCTTCTCCCTAAAAAATTATACTTGAAATAAAAATTTAAAAAAACAAACTAATTTAAATATATTATACTAAACTAATTAAATTACTACCATTATTAAAATTTTTAAATTTTAAGTTTTACAGTATGTGTAAATTTAAATAAAAACCCTAATAGGGCCCAAAGGGGTATTCAAAAAATAAATTGTTCTGAAAATAAAAACAAAAAACCCAATTTTCATTTTTGTATCTTAAAAAACCGCTAATATAATAAAAAACAATATAGGAAAAACTATGGCAATAAAAATACAATAAATATTGCAAAACATATTTTTAATACTAATTTTTTCAACTTGACACAGAGTAGTTCTAAAATATATTATACCATAATTAATTACTGTATTACAATTCAAAAATTCCTTGACAAAGTTTCTTTCTGAAGTGAACAGTTAGTGGCGAGCATCATACGATCGGGTGCGATGCGCAAGGTCATTGCATAGCGCAGCCTCTGGTGCGCGGGCTTTTTTAATGTCTCACGCTCAACCCGGCTCCTGTGGGGCCAGTACCTTAGCTGTATCACCTAAGTCCCAACCAACCACCACAGGAAGCGCGTAGTTATAATACAACATAAAAGAAGGGTAATCACAAGGGACCTATATTATCTATTTTCTGCAAGCCCATCAAAACCCTAGTCTTACCAGAGATATTATGGCTAAGCCTAAGGTAAAACACTATGAGGTAGTCTGGGTACAGACAAGAACAAGCGAAGGTAACAAATACAGCCCAAGGGCTCGTTTATTTGGATGATTATTAACATTGAATAATAAGTACAATTTAGTATATCCAACTTTGATAGATATCAATACTCGGGTACGAATAACAAAGTAATACTGCTCATAATTGTAGATATAAAACAGGATATCATTATTTAACATCGACAGGGAAGTCGTCCCTAATAAATAAACTAAACAAGGGGTACATATAATATACCTCCCTATATGAATACAACACTCCCAAAACTGTAATTTAACTTTACAACCAAACTAACTAATCAATATGTCTCGACGATTGTAAACATAACATACAAGATTAGAGTCATCTGACTGTTAACAATATAAATAACCTAATATTTCCCATGAGATAGTAAATAAACCAACAAGAATTAAAGTCATCTGACTGTTAACAATATAAATAACCCAATACCTAATAATTCCCATGAGATAGTAAATAAACCAACAAGAATTAAAGTCATCTGACTGTTAACAATATCAATAACCTAATACCTAATAATTCCCATGAGATAGTAAATAAACCAACAAGAATTAAAGTCATCTGACTGTTGCAAAACAGGGTAACTCCTTATTAATCGATATACATTTAACAACTCTAGATAGACTGAGTTCTTATGACAATGATTCCAACCCTGACCTGAATATAGAAAGATCATGGCCAAAGTTTAATCTCCCACTTTTACAATAATTTTCCTAAACTCCACCATGACTTGAACCCTAACCTGAAATAGACAATGTTCAAGGTCAAAGCCTAATTTCCCTATTTTACAATAATTTACCTAAACTTCTCCAAGCTTTGAACCCTAACCTGAAATAAACAATGTTCATGGTTAAAGTTTAATATCCATCTATTGCAATAGCTTACGTTTAAGGCAATCCTAGGGGCCTACATAGCGCCCAAGTGATCCTTACACCTAACCGGCATCAAAGAGTGCCATTCATTGCAGGCCATAGGCTTATATTTGATTCTGCTCAGCGGGGGAAACATGTTAGGAAAGAATTACATCATCGAGTCGTCACCAATATCCAATCACACAGTCCCACACTTCCACAGCGCAGTTGAGACTCACATAGTCACGGGGGTGGGGGTGACCTCGGACACTTGAGCCACTTATGTCCACTTATAATTGCACTCTCGCGCATGCGCGCGTTGAACTGATTGTCTTATTTTGGAGAAGAGATGTGTAAACGGCTGACTTCCCATTCAATGTTTTATGCAGTGCGTACAACAAGGTCGTTCCGTGGCGTGATTGTTGTTATTGTACGAGACCTCGGCCGTTCTGGTGAATAGGGTAAGTAGAAAACTTGTTGTTGGTGCCGGGTCAATCTGTATCCACGGTACAACGCATAGTTTATTTGCCATGTTGTATTATTTAAAACAGGCGCTCTGACATTTGGTTAGTGAACGCTCTACTGTATCTAGGATTTTAAAGGGGTGGGGTAGTCTGGATTTAGTTACCCATTGATGTGCAAGTTTGTCTAAGCTGAGAGTTGTTGCACATGGATGTTGGGAATGCTTATTATACCTCAACCTAACCTTTAATGCACAAATGAATTAAAATTTCAAACCGGTTAGTTTGTAATTTTTTTGCACAACATTTTACTACCCATTTGGAAACCATTCTTTTTCATATGGAGTAAGAGACACATTTGTAACTTTATATGAAAAAGAAATATTTCTGAAAATTTAAAGTGTTAAGCTGTTGATGTTTGTAGTAGTGGGAAGTGTAAAAGTGTAAGAAGAAATGAGAGAAGTGTGTTTTACTATCTAGGTCTAACCCAGTGATTCTTAATGTGTGGCGATTTGAATATTTAGAGGTCCGTTTTGAAAATAGTACCATAAGAAAATCTTTTTCATTTTTGATCATTAATTTTTCATCTTTGTTAACCCAACCATTACTAACGGACCTGTCTGAAGTAGGTATGGAGTACCAATAAGAATTGTCTGAAATTCTAAATGGCGAGTATGTGAAAACAATATTATAATATTTAGCACCGCGTCTTACTACCCGTTCGGATAATACGCTTTAAGTACTAATTACGCTAATGGATTCGGAATGGGGAAGGTTGAATTAGAGGAAGTGAACCCGCATTTGCGTGGAGGGAGAGTGGAAAACCATTTAGGAAAACCGCCCCCAGTTCACCCGACCGAGATTCGAACCTCGATCTTCCCGTCCTCAGCAGTCGAACTCAACACGACAAGCGTGTTAGCCAACTACGCCACCGAAGCGGGTAAAACTAAATCCAAGGTTAAAGGAACCATGAGGTGGCTCTTGATGAAATAGACTAAATACCCATAATCAACTGGTTTGGCAAGAGAGCTACTTACCATTCCCATTTTCATATTTGATAGAATGTGATTTTAATGCTGTAACTTATTACAGAAAAAAAAGAAACCGGCTGGATATTACAAATTGAGAGGACTTGAGATTGAGTTTAATGAGCTAGGACTGCTAGGCTTACAAAGAAAGGTTAATTTAAATTTATCATTATACCTAAATTTGTAAATTTAAAGCGGTATTAATATATAAAAAAATTTAAATAAGAAATTTTACTATAATCTAGCAACACCACATTTATTTTTATATTAATGGGAGACGGAACAGAATATATAACTTTCAAGCATCAAAATGTGGCTTAAGTTTTACAATTGTATTGTTAATTATACATATTTTTAGTAGCAATAAGTTTTCTGTATCCTTGTTATGATTACAGTGAAATAATGTATTATTTCCTATTATATACAATAAAGTGACAAAATGGTTTTAGTATGCCATTATCTGTTGAGATATTTTGAAGGCTTGAGTCTAATGTATAAACATGTGATATTGGAAAATTGTTTGTTACAAAAAACACTACCCACCAGCATTGTGTGAATAAGTGGTGTTTTAATTGAGGGGTTCATAACAAAAACAACACTTGTCAATTTTGTTTATTTTTAGGATATCGAAAAAATTTGCATGAGGCCCTCAATTTTTGCAAAACTGGTTTTTTATTCTTTTTTTCCTAAATATTTATTATTCTATGTGTTGCTGTAAAATTACATTGCAGAAAAACTGCATCAAATAAAATTATGAAGTTCTGAACTTGTGACTAAGGTTATCTTCAGGGTTCATACGGTCCTTGAAAGACCTGTGTGTCAAATGAACTGGCGGACCAGGTGGCCAAGGAGGCAGCACGCATGCCTCCTGAGGCAAGTCTGGGTATCATGTTTTTAGACCTAAAGGGCTATGTTCGGCGTGGGGTTTTACGCACCTGGCACGAGCAGTGGGTTTCAACCCCTGCTCAGAACAAGCTGTGGTCCATCAGGGACGGTGTGTCGTGGTGGCCCTCTTCTATACGAAAGTCTAGGAGAGAGGAGGTCATCGTGACAAGACTCCGCGTTGGGCATACTTCATTGACCCATGGGTTTTTATTGAGAGGGGACCCACCCCCAGTGTGTGAGTTTTGTGATGCTCCTCTGAGAGTGTATCACATTTTGGTGGAGTGTCGTAAATATGCCCCTATCCGCCTGGCTCTTGATTTTAAAGGTGACCTACGCTTTTTATTACACGATAGCGCGGATGGAGTTATTTGTTTACTCAGTTTCATACGCCAGGTGGATCTTTTTAATGCCATTTGAGTCACTTTTATAAAGTGGCTCTTTTGGATATTATCTCATATTGAGATCTTTTTAACAGTTTTATTACAATTTAACATGTTGTTTTGTCTTTTTAACGTATTATCATTTTAACATGTGTCATTTTATCGTGTTATATTTTAATATGTTTGTTTTGTCTTTTTATTGGAGTGATACACCTGTGGTTTTTTTTAGCAAGTGTATCACTTAATTTATACTAAGAGCCTATTTGAGCACTATGAAGTGTCTCAGATGGTGAATGATTATCTCTTTCCCCTATAGGGATTTTATTATGTTTTTAATATATTTCAAGGCCCTAATGACCTTGATGTGTCGATGGGCCTTTAAACCATAGTAATAATAATGATGTGTGTCTGTTCAAGGCCTGGGAAAGTCCTTAAATTGCTCAGGGGCTTGAAAAGTCCTGGAATTTCCAGGTTTCAATATTTATTTTTGAAATGGTTGTAAAGACTGTGATCTAAGAATCACTGGAGTGGTAAATATCTAGTGCATCCTCTTTGATCAAGGTTAGCTGTTGTCTCCTGTTTACTTTACTCCCTGCTGCTCTTGTCATCAGATCAGAGATAGTTGCACCCATGGGATTGTATCTCTATAAGGGAAACAGTGTTAACTTCTCTGACAAATGCATTGCATACTGTTGATGAAATACAATGTTATTTTCTTTACTTACCTATGTTTAAAATATTCAATTCATTTGCATTCACTTTTTTTCTTTTTGTAAGTTGCTTTAAAACTGTCATTTGTAATAATTCTTTTAGGATATTCGACTACCTATCAACACTTTTAGTACTTAAAGTTACAGTTTGGCATTAAATTGCCTGCCGATAACTAGTAGCTCATCTCCCTTTCACCTTAGCGCTCAATTTCCTGTTATATCCATACTATCATATATACTGAATCTAAAATGACTGCACTAACCAATAAATCAAGGAGAGTGAAGTAAGTGACAATAAAGTTTAATGACTATTTTTATAGTCCTTCATGTTAATTAATTTTAGTGAAAATTTGTTGTTTTCCATCTATTTAAAATTTATATGGTTTATAATTTTTTTATTGGTGTTGTGTTTAGCTTGAGCCATTACGATAAATAACAGTTTTAGTCCTTGAAAAGTCCTTGAATTTATGTTTTATATGTCTGTAAGAACCCTGTATCTTGGAGGGAACTGACTAGGTTGAATTAGTAAGGAATGAATACAACATTTAAACTGAATTTATCATTGAATTAAAAACAAACCATGAAAGATTTAAAAGCATCAATAAAAACAATACATTTGAACTACATTTATTATTGAATATTTAAAAGTGTTGATATTCTTCCTCTACACTACTGTTATCGGATTCATTTATGTCTTTGTGCGAGTCGTCTTCGATTTGTGTAGGACTGGCTCTCTGGTTTTAAATAAGAAAACAGCCTCTTTAATTTATTCAATTTTGCAGGCTAAGGCCCAATTTTACAGTATCATGTTATTCTATTCGTTAGGGCTTAACATGAGGTTAAGCGATAACGACCACTACTTTTGATTTTACAATGTTTGGTTAGCGCTAATGTTCACGTAAATGTGCTCGTAAAGTTAACGCGAGGTCTACCTTCCGATTAGCAAACATAACGTCCACATTAACAACGTTAAACACTCCGCCATATTGTTTTCAAGGCGATTGTTGTTATTATTAAAGTGAGGTTACTTTTATTTAAGAAATGGATTATTTATTGTATGATAATGACGACTTTGAAGATGAGTTACGCTTTCTATCAAACTCAAGACTTAGAAGAACAACGAGATGATAATGAAACGAAAGAATTTCCTGGAATTTTATGACGAGGAATATTTTTTTAAACGTTTTTGTCCAAACAAAAATAAAATGTTAGAAATTCTTGAATGGATTGAACACCAATAAAATTGTTTATTTTCAATTGTTTGTTTGTATTTAACTGTTATTTCAATCTGCAACATTTCATCTGCTTTGCTAAAATTTACTCTTCGTTCGCGTTTATGATTCTCAACAGACATTTTAGCGTGAAAATAAATACGATACAATATAGCAGATAACCACAACAAATTTGAGAATTGAACTCGTTTTGATTGAATTTTTCATAACAGTTCCATAGACTTTGTAATGACTTGGTTATACTCTCTATGGTCAAGTTAAGCCAATCAAAGGCTTTGACACAAATCTAGCGCTCCGAGAAAGTTAACGCTAAGAACTAATGGAAGGCACCTATCCGTAATTTGACGCACACATAAAAATAGTTTTGTAAAACGCAACGCTAAGTTTAATCGACGGTTATACTTTACAAACGGTTAAGTTACGAGGACTTTAACGTGACATTGTAAGATTGGGCCTAAACATTTTTGCCTTCTTTGTAAAGTGAAGAAAACGTAAATGATTATTGGAAACTTGGTTTGTTATGAAAAGCCACATTTCCGCAAGGACCCGAATACGAATTGCGCATAGTTATCACTGTTTGACTGTATTTTAAACATTCGAAGCGTTTTCAACTAATAGAAGATTTTGCTTTATATCAAATAAATTTGTTAAACATTGATAAGGTTAAAGGGTTTGGGAATACTGCAACTTGTTATTATGATCTCAACCCATTCTTCTGGTTTCTAAACTATCGCTTACCTCTTCTTTTTTCTCAATCCAGGAGAGTCCTTTGGGAGGAAAGAATTTCCATGAATAGGAATGAAGTAAGTTATGCACTTGAAGATCGTAAATGAATGTATCAGCACATACAAGAATACTAAGTAATAAAGTACTTGTTCTATCTGGAACAACCATCAGATATGAGAATAAGATCTTTTTTCAAGTCTTCCATATTTTTAAAATAATGGAACAAAAATCTAGTGACTACATTTTTGTCCCTTTTTTTTCCAAATATGTAGTACCAAAGTTGTTGGCTGTAAAATATAACTTTAGTTGTCAGGGGAGGAAGGGGTAAATTGTGATCAAAGCTGATTACAATAGGTAAGCCATCCCTTGCTTTTTTTTTTAAACCTCATTTCATAAAATGCTTCTTTTCGTAAATGGAGTTCCTTTTAAGTAATAAGTGTTTTTTTATTTGGAGATAATTTCTGCACACACACTATTTGAATGTTTTGAATATCTTTCAGTATGACTTGTATGGTATATTTTGGTATTCATCAAGGAATTGGACCCTCTTAGGAGGGTTAACAGAACCTCATGTGGTATAACCAACTTGGAACACCCTGGGTGGGTGGGCGATCTGATGATTAAAATTATATTTAAATGTAATTTATCTCTGGAGTACCAGTTCTAGTAGCACTAAAACAGAGGCTGGATTCAAACTATGGGATATGAGAATTTCTGTTGTGGAGCTTACAGATACAGGAAAATTGGGGGATTCTGGTCCTGGCTTTGAGCGCACTTTTCTTAATAACTTATTAGCGGGAGGAACTCCCTTAAACACTCGCATTTAATGAGTACATATTATATATATATATATATATTTTTTTAAACACAGATTGAACACTATTAACATCTTGTACATAAATTATTCACTAAATTTCCCACTGAGGTTTTGATAATTTCTTCAAGCGAAAGAGAACGAGTGAGTTTCACGAGATGTGACCGAGATTAGTTTAAAACATACACTGTGTGCAGAGTATGAAATGCTAGTTGCTACAGGGTTGGCTTTAGTAATGTGGACGGGGGTTGGGAATTCCAAGAAATCTGCAGGCCAGTGATCAAAAAGAGGGCAAAATAGGTAAATAACCAGCAAACTGTATCTAGCAATGAGGAATGTTTCTAAGTGAGAATTTCAAATTAAATATTCAACACACCGGCCCCTTGAACCGATAGTCAGTTCAATCAAATGTAGAGATGGAGAGGGAGAATTAACAAGAAAAAAAAGGACAAGCATTAGTTTAGAGGTAATGGGAAGGCCTTAATTGCAGGTCTTGAGAGGTCCATTCAAGATACACCACAGTGGCATATATTTGTTCTGAGGCATCGGAGATGCCATGGAGCTCTATGTTGATGGCTTGAGAAAGTGAGAGCAAGAGTCTATAAATATTGAAGAGATTTCGCCCAAAAGACAACTGGAGTAAGCCAGCCATACGGATCGGAGATTTGTGTAGTGGCTGAGTGGACGTTGCGTTTAGTGAGTGGAGTTTCAACAATGTTAGTATTATATGAAAATGTATCAGAGGTGGTCGTCCATTGAAGACCAGGAATGCTAAAATGAGTGTTCCTGGCTGTGAAATTAAACATAATTTTCCCTATGTACTCCTGGTACAAATTGGAGCAGATTAGGTTAGTTACTGGATCATTTTCTGTGTTCAAAGCCGTCTTTTGAGAGCAGTGACTTGAGTTCCATTTGCAAAATAAGCTCGTCTTAGACTGTGTCCTGATCCAGTGAGTGATATCATCCACAGAGGTTTGATGTTGTAGTACAGAGGCTACGCAAGGGTAAAGATGTCCTTCATCTTGAACTAATTAGCGAAGTGTTCTTCGATCTAGAAATGGTGAGCTAGACATGTCATACGTTACGGTTGTTAGTTTGGAGATCAAAAGTGAAGTGTTGGTATTGTCACGCCAATAAATAAGTTGGTATTTTTGATCATCCAAGTGAATTTTGATTTGGTGGCGAGAGAACACAAAATAATGACGACGAACGTGAAAAATGTCACAAATGTCATTTTTAAGCTTTAGTCCAGGCAAGAGCGCATCATTAAGAGACACATTAGTTGAGGTACGAGCGCCAGCGTCAAACACTACCCGAAATTCTGTGGCGGAACTGTTTTGTTTGAAAACACTGATGAGGTAAGAAGTATTGTGGCACGTCTGGATAGGAGTGAGTGTCATACAGTCATATGGCCAGAGTCAAGATTGTCTTGCATGAATTCAGAGTACATACTTTTGAGTTGAGGTTGAGTTTTTCTTTTTCTTTCGAGTAAGTTAAATCCATATTTTGCAGCAATGTGTGATTTTCCGAGAGGGGAGTCAGTTTCTTTGAACGGAAGTCACGACATACGTCTTGTCATCACGTGAATTAGTGGAGATAAAATGGTCTTCACATATTCTTCTTTAGTTGGTCCAGCTTCATAGGGTGGTTCTTCAGCTTGCCAAAAAGGGTGTAAGGATTCATGATCCGAGGTTTAGATGAGTGTCACCAGACCATCAAAATCATTTTTGTTGAGTGAGAGAGGCAAAGGAGTGGTGCCCATATTGATCTGAAGCAAGGCAAGTTAGAGCTGAGAGTGTGACATGACAAAGAGAGATGCCAATTATGTCTTGTGACTAGGAACCCAGTTACATTCAAAAGCTGAGCACAGCGCACAGTGATAAAGATGCACTGAGCTGCAGGGTCTAGTACTCATACTATTTGTGGAGGACTAAAAGGAGTAGGGAGTTGGACAAGAGTGGTTGCTTATAGTACTGTTTTCTTTGGTTGGCTCACAAAACCAATAAAAGGAATATGCAGAGTGGTGTTCCCAGAATGATTTCAATGGAGGGATTCTGTTGACCGGTAAGCGTCACGACCTTGAGATGTTTGTGTATTTAGGGAGGTCAAGTGAAGCAAGGTGTGGTGTCTTTTGCTACAGTGTGTGTGAAGGTTCGCATCAATTTACATTCTCTTAAGGTGTGGGCATTTCCGAGACCAAACAAATTTTATTAGAGCTTACAAAGTCAAATCGTTCTTGTGAAGTCTTATTTTGAAATTGAGTGTACTGATATAATTATACTCTTGAGTACTTTGGTGGCAAAATACACCATTCTTTGGGGTTTTGCCCACGCCAGTCTGTAAGGCAGTACGCTTAGTGGTTGGTTGATTGTATCGAGGTCCTGAACTATATAGTTGAGGTTTTGAAGTGACATGCGTGTTGTGTGATTGGTAAGAATTTCTTGTATATCTGGAGGCTCCTATTGCATTTTATAAATGCTGGCATTCTGTTTCTAAGTATAAAATTAACTCAAGCGAATTTGGCATACTTGAATTAGTCCCAGAGAATCTTAAAACATCTTTCGCGTTTCGTGGTCCAACTTTCGCAGGAGCGAAGCTATAATGAGAGTTCCCTTCGTAATAATCATAGTCTAAGGAAATCAGAGCTTGTCTAGTTTCGGAGTAGTTAGCCAAGAAATGTCTTAGACTGTCTTCTCTTGAGAACCGTGAGAAATATTTGGAAGCTCCAAAATCTTGTCAAGATGTAGATAAAGTAGTCGGCGCACCTGGTGATATCTTTTTTGAATTTGGCTCCAAGCGATTGATTAATTTTCATTGGAAATAGGAAGTCTTTGAATGACCTTGAGTGCATTACCTTGAAGAGAACTTAACAAATATTTAAAATGTCTACAGGGGTCAATGATGTATTTGAGTGTATTGTTGTCTCAAAAGAATTAAAGAACATTCATTTGTGCAGGTTTCCATTAAAAGTGGGAAAATTTAACTTAAGGTAACCGGACTGCATGGGTGTGAAGAACAGTATGGGTAAGGGCAGTCGCGTTGGTATTAAACAGTGGTTCCTGAATAGCTGGAGTTAATACTTTAATTCGACAATTGATTGTGTATAAATCTAATATAAAGTCTTGCAAAGTGGCTACTAAAGTTTCATCAACGTCTTTGAAATAAGATTCTAGAAACTTATCAAGAAGAGCACTAAATTCTACTGTTTTTGATTTAGCTTCTTTTTGACTAGATAGATAATCGTTTGGTTTGCGCGTCATTTAATTGGAGTTCTTCGACAGAGGCAATGTAATTTTTTATTGTGGTTAACATATTACTAATTAAGCCGCTTTATCGTTGAAATTGGTCACTTGCTATGACCTCGAATGCGTGAGCATTGAGGATATCTGTGAGGAGCTTTCCCCTCATCACGTCACCTGAAAGTACCGTATTCTCACTAAAAAGAACGGACAAGAGAAATAAAAACATACGTATATCCTACTTTTCAAAAGTAGGTCCACGCAGGTTTCCACGTGTTCAGGGTCCGGCCGTATGTCCCTAACCCTCGCGTTATTTTCAGTGCCAGCAATTTGGGCATACGAAGCTGCGATGCCGTGGTAAGCAAACCTGTGCGGATTGCGGACAAGAGGCTCACGATACGCAATGCGAGTCCTAAGTTCTGCGTCAACTGCAAGGGTCCGCACTCTGCCTGGTCTCGGGCCTGTCTGAAATGGAATGTAGAGAAAAAATGCCTGGAGATTCAATATGAAAAGATCTCTTATGTCAAAGCACGCAAAGAATATGTATCCAGTCGGGCTCCGGTATTTTAAACCTCACATAGTAAATTGTTAAGTCAGACCATACATTGTCCCAACTGCCGTTGCGCATTTAATCTTGCTAAGACGTCTTCTCGACCCGTGACACTCTTCAATGAAATCTCCCACCTATATTCTCCAGGGGCATTCCTTGGGTCCAAATTCCGTGATCTTCCCTGCATCCTTCCATCTTGTGTTTGTAGGACACCCACTTCTGACCTGCTGATAACCCAATGCTTCGTATATCTTCCGACAAGTCATTCTTAGATCGAGCTAGCGAAGCAATATATACCATAACATTAATATAGTTTCTGATCTCCAAGTGATAATTGTTCGAGTCTCCCTTCCTATGGAGGTGACCGTATGCTGCATTTACCTTCCACCAGGTGAACATATTTCAAAGAGGAACCTGGAGGCCCTATTTATTCAACTTCCCGCCCCCCTATATCACATTGGGGGAGTTTAACGCGCACTACCTGGTGTAGGGGTCTAATTTTACAGACAACCTTAGGAGGATAGTAGAGGATATTCTTGTCTCGGAAAACTGGGGGACACACACTGAGACTAGTCGAACATCGAACTATCACCTCTCAATCTTCTTGTTTGGAGATGTCCGCGGCAGCCAGTGTGTTTAGTAAAACATCTCGGGGTTAATTAATTTTTAGAAGATGCTAAGATTCCAACAAAGACTTTACAAGAATGAAAACTACTAGATTTAAAAGTTGAAGGCCGGAAATTGAAGTTAATAAATTGAAATTTAACACAGCTATTGCTTACAACTTTGGTTAAGATTCAGAAAACTTATAATTAATATTGAACCCCAAACTGTCTTATAATTAAACATTTGATCGTAACATAGAGATTACATTAGGCCTGGACGATTAGAAAATGATAATATATTATGCTATGTAAAATGTCATTAAATATTTTTGAAAACTATAAATATTGGGCACTTGCAAGCCTATTAGAAAATAGTGAATTTAGGAGTTTTAAAAGAGGTGTTAAATTAACAAAATACACAATGGCAGACTAATATCTATACAAATCAAATGGTCGAGAGCTAAGGGCCTAAAAACCCTGCCCACTTTACAACACACAGACATACTTCTCCACCTTTCATGATGCGTCCTCTGCCATCAACTTAACATTTTGAAGCCCCGGGATCGCTGACCACTTCCTCTGGGATGCTCACTTGGACCTATGTGGCGGCGACCATTTTTCCATTCTGCTTTAACCATTTGGAGATTCTCCGGCACCCTGTTCCTAGGTGTAACTAGGAGTGTTGGTTGGCTGTTTCAGAAATTCAATAAATAACATACCTGCCCTCATGTCTAACGGTTTGCTTGTCTCATTCCCTGTGGAGGTCGTCATTTATTGGGCTCGATGTTAGCCGCAATTTCTAGCACTGCGAGATACGCCAATGATTTCACAGTGCAAAAGCTAAACATCGAGCGCCAAACAATTGAATGGTCAGAGTCGGGGGGGAAGACTATAACATCCCTTTTACTAGAGATGAACTGAATTTTGCCCTGGCCCTAGCGGGCAGCACAGCTTCCGATCCAAATGACATTCACAGTGTGATACTGCGCTATCTGCACACTACCGGACATACATTTCTTATGGACCTCTACAATGGTGTTTGGGAATCTCATAATCTGCTATCATTATGAAGGTAAGCAACGGTTATACCAAGTCATAAAAGTTGCAAGGATAAATAGAGCCAACTAGTTATAGCCCGATAGCCTTAACTAGTTGTCTTTTTAAGATATTGGAAAAAATGATACAGCTTTACATGGTATTTAGAATCCTGCAATCTGCAATCAATATTCAATGTGGTTTTCGCCGCAGCCGATCCACGGTGGATCACCTTGTCTGTCTAGAGACTTTTCGTGACGCCTTTCTCCATAAAAAGCCTCTTTTGGCAGTTTTCTTTGGTTTGGAGAAGGCGTACGATACCACACGGTGGTACAACATTTTAAAACCCTTTTTAATTGAGGGTTCTGAGGGAACCTCCTGGTTTTTATTGATAATTTTGTCAGATAAGACACTTCGGATATGGTTCAATTAACCCTTAACATATGATTTTATTCATGAATAACGGGTGCCTCAGGACAGTACTCTAAGCTGTATGTTGCTTGCCATCGCAATAAATGCCATTGTAGACAAAGTGCGCCTACCTGTCTGTGGATAACTACGTAATTTATTGCAGTTCACAGAGTCTCCACAGGGCCGAAAGGCAGATACAAATAGCTGTGATGATTTCTGGATGTGGGCATCACTTCCATGGATTTCGCGGAATACAGCCAGCCCCAATATTTTAATAAACCAAGTTCTTTTACCAGTTTCACATACCGTAAGGCTCCTGGGACTTTTATTTGGTTTTAAATTAGGATTCCATACATCAAAGACCTGAAAGCGATCTGTGTCAAAGTGTTGAATTTACTTAAAGTAGCTAGCTGCCGTTCTTGGTATACTGATAGGGAAACCTTGATGCGCCTCTATAGGGCCTTGGTCCTCCTGCAGGAGTTTAGAATAGTCCCGCAGTAACCCCTACTTGTCGTAATAGGCGACTTGAAGGGGAGGCTTCTCTGCAGGACAAACTTATCCTATATCTTTATTTTCACCTTTTGTCATTCCTTCTTTTTCTCTCTCCTTCATTCTTCTCCCTACTATTTATATTTTTCCTTACTTATTTTTTCCCTCCCTCCTGCCGTTTAATCCCGGCTTTTGGATTCACC
>JBCFYV010002255.1:32029754-32058478 GCA_039000515.1 Timema cristinae
AAACAGGCGCTCTGACGTTTGGTTAGTGAACGCTCTACTGTATCTAGGATTTTAAAGGGGGTGGGGTAGTCTGGATTTAGTTACCCATTGATGTGCAAGTTTGTCTAAGCTGAGAGTTGTTGCACATGGATGTTGGGAATGCTTATTATACCTCAACCTAACCTTTAATGCACAAATGAATTAAAATTTCAAACCGGTTAGTTTGTAATTTTTTTGCACCACATTTTACTACCCATTTGGAAACCATTCTTTTTCATATGGAGTAAGAGACACATTTGTAACTTTATATGAAAAAGAAATATTTCTGAAAATTTAAAGTGTTAAGCTGTTGATGTTTGTAGGAGTGGGAAGTGTAAAAGTGTAAGAAGAAATGAGAGAAGTGTGTTTTACTATCTAGGTCTAACCCAGTGATTCTTAATGTGTGGCGATTTGAATATTTAGAGGTCCGTTTTGAAAATAGTACCATAAGAAAATCTTTTTCATTTTTGATCATTAATTTTTCATCTTTGTTAACCCAACCATTACTAACGGACCTGTCTGAAGTAGGTATGGAGTACCAATAAGAATTGTCTGAAATTCTAAATGGCGAGTATGTGAAAACAATATAATAATATTTAGCACCGCGTCTTACTACCCGTTCGGATAATACGCTTTAAGTACTAATTACGCTAATGGATTCGGAATGGGGAAGGTTGAATTAGAGGAAGTGAACCCGCATTTGTGTGGAGGGATAGTGGAAAACCATTTAGGAAAACCACCCCAGTTCACCCGACCGAGATTCGAACCTCGATCTTCCCGTCCTCAGCAGTCGAACTCAACACGACAAGCGTGTTAGCCAACTACGCCACCGAAGCGGGTAAAACTAAATCCAAGGTTAAAGGAACCATGAGGTGGCTCTTGATGAAATAGACTAAATACCCATAATCAACTGGTTTGGCAAGAGAGCTACTTACCATTCCCATCTTCATATTTGATAGAATGTGATTTTAATGCTGTAACTTATTACAGAAAAAAAAGAAACCGGCTGGATATTACAAATTGAGAGGACTTGAGATTGAGTTTAATGAGCTAGGACTGCTAGGCTTAAAAAGAGAGGTTAATTTAAATTTATCATTATACCTAAAATTGTAAATTTAAAGCGGTATTAATATATATATAAAGAAATTTTACTATAATCTAGCAACACCACATTTATTTTTATATTAATGGGAGACGGAACAGAATATATCTCTTTAGAGCATCAAAATGTGGCTTAAGTTAGTTTTACAATTATATTGTTAATTATACATATTTTTAGTAGCAATAAGTTTTCTGTATCCTTGTTATTATGATTACAGTGAAATAATGTATTATTTCCTATTATATACAATAAAGTGACAAAATGGTTTTGGTATGCCATTGTCTGTTGAGATATTTTGAAGGCTTGAGTCTAATGTATAAACATGTGATATTGGAAAATTTTGTTATAAAAAACACTACCCACCAGCATTGTGTGAATAAGTGGTGTTTTAATTGAGGGGTTCATAACAAAAACAACACTTGTCAATTTTGTTTATTTTTAGGATATCGAAAAAATTTGCATGGGGCCCTCAATTTTTGCAAAACTGGTTTTTTATTCTTTTTTCCCTAAATATTTATTATTCTATGTGTTGCTGTAAAATTACATTGCAGAAAAACTGCATCAAATAAAATTATGAAGTTCTGAACTTGTGACTAAGGTTATCTTCAGGGTTCATACGGTCCTTGAAAGACCTGTGTGTCAAATGAACTGGCGGACCAGGTGGCCAAGGAGGCATGTCTGGGTATCATGTTTTTAGACCTAAAGGGCTATGTTCGGCGTGGGGTCTTACGCACCTGGCACAAGCAGTGGGTTTCAACCCTGCTCAGAACAAGCTGCGGTCCATCAGGGACGGTGTGTTGCGGTGGCCCTCTTCTATACGAAAGTCTAGGAGAGAGGAGGTCATCGTGACAAGACTCCGCGTTGGGCATACTTCATTGACCCATGGGTTTTTATTGAGAGGGGACCCACCCCCAGTGTGTGAGTTTTGCGATGCTCCTCTGAGAGTGTATCACATTTTGGTGGAGTGTCGTAAATATGCCCCTTGATTTTAAAGGTGACCTACGCTTTTTATTACACAATAGCGCGGATGGAGTTATTTGTTTACTCAGTTTCATACGCCAGGCAGATCTTTTTAATGCCATTTGAGTCACTTTTATAAAGTGGCTCTTTTGGATATTATCTCATATTGAGATCTTTTTAACAGTTTTATTACAATTTAACATGTTGTTTTGTCTTTTTAACGTATTATCATTTTAACATGTCATTTTATCGTGTTATATTTTAATATGTTTGTTTTGTCTTTTTATTGGAGTTATACACCTGTGGTTTTTTTTAGCAAGTGTATCACTTAATTTATACTAAGAGCCTATTTGAGCACTATGAAGTGTCTCAGATGGTGAATGATTATCTCTTTCCCCTATAGGGATTTTATTATGTTTTTAATATATTTCAAGGCCCTAATGACCTTGATGTGTCGATGGGCCTTTAAACCATAGTAATAATAATAATGTGTGTCTGTTCAAGGCCTGGGAAAGTCCTTAAATTGCTCAGGGGCTTGAAAAGTCCTGGAATTTCCAGGTTTCAATATTTATTTTTGCAATGGTTGTAAAGACTGTGATCTAAGAATTACTGGAGTGGTAAATATCTAGTGCATCCTCTTTGATCAAGGTTAGCTGTTGTCTCCTGTTTACTTTACTCCCTGCTGCTCTTGTCATCAGATCAGAGATAGTTGCACCCATGGGATTGTATCTCTATAAGGGAAACAGTGTTAACTTCTCTGACATGCATTGCATACTGTTGATGAAATACAATGTTATTTTCTTTACTTTCCTATGTTTAAAAATCTCAATTCATTTGCATTCACTTTTTTTCTTTTTGCAAGTTGCTTTAAAACTGTCATTTGTAATAATTCTTTTAGGATATTCGACTACCTATCAACACTTTTAGTACTTAAAGTTACAGTTTGGCGTTAAATTGCCTGCCGATAACTAGTAGCTCATCTCCCTTTCACCTTAGAGCTCAATTTCCTGTTATATCCATACTATCATATATACTGAATCTAAAATGACTGCACTAACCAATAAATCAAAGAGAGTGAAGTAAGTGACAAAGTTTAATTACTATTTTTATAGTCCTTCATGTTAATTAATTTTAGTGAAAATTTGTTGTTTTCCATCTATTTAAAATTTATATGGTTTATAATTTTTTTATTGGTGTGTTTAGCTTGAGCCATT
This sequence comes from Timema cristinae, assembly GCA_039000515.1. NCBI lineage: Eukaryota > Metazoa > Arthropoda > Insecta > Phasmatodea > Timematidae > Timema > Timema cristinae. Next base: position 32,033,049 of record JBCFYV010002255.1, read on the forward strand.
ACGAGAAATAACAGTTTTAGTCCTTGAAAAGTCCTTGAATTTATGTTTTATATGTCTGTAAGAACCCTGTATCTTGGAGGGAACTGACTAGGTTAAATTAGTAAGGAATGAATACAACATTTAAACTGAATTTATCATTGAATTAAAAACAAACAATGAAAGATTTAAAAGCATCAATAAAAACAATACATTTGAACTACATTTATTATTGAATATTTAAAAGTGTTGATATTCTTCCTCTACACTACTGTTATCGGATTCATTTATGTCTTTGTGCGAGTCATCTTCGATTTGTGTAGGAATGGCTCTCTGGTTTTAAATAAGAAATCAGCCTCTTTAATTTATTCAATTTTGCAGGCTAAGGCCCAATTTTACAATGTCATGTTATTCTATTCGTTAGGGCTTAACATGAGGTTGCGATAACGACCACTACTTTTGATTTTACAATGTTTGGTTAGCGCTAATGATCACGTAAATGTGCTCGTAAAGTTAACGCGAGGTCTAACTTCCGATTAGCAAACATAACGTCCACATTAACAACGTTAAACACTCCGCCATATTGTTTTCAAGGCGATTGTTGTTATTATTAAAGTGAGGTTACTTTTATTTAAGAAATGGATTATTTATTGTATGATAATGACGACTTTGAAGATGAGTTACGCTTTCTATCAAACTCAAGACTTAGAAGAACAACGAGATGATAATGAAACGAAAGAATTTCCTGGAATTTTATGACGAGGAATATTTTTCTAAACGTTTTTGTCCAAACAAAAATAAAATGTTAGAAATTCTTGAATGGATTGAACACCAATAAAATTGTTTGTTTGTATTTAACTGTTATTTCAATCTGCAACATTTCATCTGCTTTGCTAAAATTTACTCTTCGTTCGCGTTTATGATTCTCAACAGACATTTTAGCGTGAAAATAAATACGATACAATATAGCAGATAACCACAACAAATTTGAGAATTGAACTCGTTTTGATTGAATTTTTCATAACAGTTCCATAGACTTTGTAATGACTTGGTTATACTCTCTATGGTCAAGTTAAGCCAATCAAAGGCTTTGACACAAATCTAGCGCTCCGAGAAAGTTAACGCTAAGAACTAATGGAAGGCACCTATCCGTAATTTGACGCGCACATAAAAATAGTTTTGTAAAACGCAACGCTAAGTTTAACCGACGGTTATACTTTACAAACGGTTAAGTTACGAGGACTTTAACGTGACATTGTAAGATTGGGCCTAAACATTTTTGCCTTCTTTGTAAAGTGAAGAAAACGTAAATGATTATTGGAAACTTGGTTTGTTATGAAAAGCCACATTTCCGCAAGGACCCGAATACGAATTGCGCATAGCTATCACTGTTTGACTGTATTTTAAACATTCGAAGCGTTTTCAACTAATAGAAGATTTTGCTTCATATCAAATAAATTTGTTAAACATTGATAAGGTTAAAGGGTTTGGGAATACTGCAACTTGTTATTATGATCTCAACCCATTCTTCTGGTTTCTAAACTATCGCTTACCTCTTCTTTTTTCTCAATCCAGGAGAGTCCTTTGGGAGGAAAGAATTTCCATGAATAGGAATGAAGTAAGTTAAGCACTTGAAGATCGTAAACGAATGTATCAGCACATATAAGAATACTAAGTAATAAAGTACTTGTTCTATCTGGAACAACCATCAAATATGAGAATAAGATCTTTTTTCAAGTCTTCCATATTTTTAAAATAATGGAACAAAAATCTAGTGACTACATTTTTGTCCCTTTTTTTTCCAAATATGTAGTACCAAAGTTGTTGGCTGTAAAATATAACTTTAGTTGTGAGGGGAGGAAGGGGTGAATTGTGATCAAAGCTGATTACAATAGGTAAGCCATCCCTTGCTTTTTTTTTTAAACCTCATTTCATAAAATGCTTCTTTTCGTAAATGGAGTTCCTTTTAAGTAATAAGTGTTTTTTTATTTGGAGCTAATTTCTGCACACACACTATTTGAATGTTTTGAATATCTTTCAGTATGACTTGTGTGGTATATTTTGGTATTCATCAAGGAATTGGACCCTCTTAGGAGGGTTAACAGAACCTCATGTGGTATAACCAACTTGGAACACCCTGGGTGTGTGGGCGATCTGATTAAAATTATATTTAAATGTAATTTATTTCTGGAGTACCAGTTCTAGTAGCACTAAAACAGAGGCTGGATTCAAACTATGGGATATGAGAATTTCTGTTGTGGAGCTTACATTTTGCATGAGGTCTTTGTCTTTAGATACAGGAAAATTGGGGGTTTCTGGTCCTGGCTTTGAGCGCACTTTTCTTAATAACTTATTAGCGGGAGGAACTCCCCTAAACACTCGCATTTAATGAGTACATATAATATATATATATGTATATATTTTTTAAACACAGATTGAACACTATTAACATCTTGTTCATAAATAATTCACTAAATTTCCCACTGAGGTTTTGATAATTTCTTCAAGCGAAAGAGAACGAGTGAGTTTCACTGAGATGTGACCGAGATTAGTTTAAAACATACACTGTGTGCAGAGTATGAAATGCTAGTTGCTACAGGGTTGGCTTTAGTAATGTGGACGGGGGTTGGGAATTCCAAGAAATCTGCAGGCCAGTGATCGAAAAGAGGGCAAAATAGGTAAATAACCAGCAAACTGTATCTAGCAATGAGGAATGTTTCTAAGTGAGAATTTCAAATGAAATATTCAACACACCGGCCCCCTTGAACCGATAGTCAGTTCAATCAAATGTAGAGATGGAGAGGGAGAATTAACAAGAAAAAAAAGGACAAGCATTAGTTTAGAGGTAATGGGAAGGCCTTAATTGCAGGTCTTGAGAGGTCCATTCAAGATACACCACAGTGGCATATATTTGTTCTGAGGCATCGGAGATGCCATGGAGCTCTATGTTGATGGCTTGAGAAAGTGAGAGCAAGAGAGTATAAATATTGAAGAGATTTCGCCCAAAAGACAACTGGAGTAAGCCAGCCATACGGATCGGAGATTTGTGTAGTGGCTGAGTGGACGTTGCGTTTAGTGAGTGGAGTTTCAACAATGTTAGTATTATATGAAAATGTATCAGAGGTGGCCGTCCATTGAAGACCAGGAATGCTAAAATGAGTGTTCCTGGCTGTGAAATTAAACATAATTTTCCCTATGTATTCCTGGTACAAATTGGAGCAGATTAGGTTAGTTACTGGATAATTTTCTGAGTTCAAAGCCGTCTTTTGAGAGCAGTGACTTGAGTTCCATTTGCAAAATAAGCTCGTCTTAGACCGTGTCCTGATCCAGTGAGTGATATCATCCACAGAGGTTTGATGTTGTAGTACAGAGGCTACGCAAGGGTAAAGATGTCCTTCATCTTGAACTAATTAGCGGAGTGTTCTTCGATCTAGAAATGGTGAGCTAGACTAGACATGCATACGTTACGGTTGTTAGTTTGGAGATCAAAAGTGGAGTGTTGGTATTGTCACGCCAATAAATAAGTTGGTATTTTTGATCATCCAAGTGAATTTTGATTTGGTGGCGAGAGAACACAAAATAATGACGAACGTGAAAAATGTCACAAATGTCATTTTTAAGCTTTAGTCCAGGCAAGAGCGCATCATTAAGAGACACATTAGTTGAGGTATGAGCGCCAGCGTCAAACACTACCCGAAATTCTGTGGCGGAACTGTTTTGTTTGAAAACACTGTGATGAGGTAAGAAGTATTGTGGCACGTCTGGATAGGAGTGAGTGTCATACAGTCATATGGCCAGAGTCAAGATTGTCTTGCATGAATTCAGAGTACATACTTTTGAGTTGAAGTTGAGTTTTTATTTTTATTTCGAGTAAGTTAAATCCATATTTTGCAGCAATGTGTGATTTTCCGAGAGGGGAGTCAGTTTCTTTGAACGGAAGTCACGACATACGTCCTGTGTCATCACGTGAATTAGTGGAGATAAAATGGTCTTCACATATTCTTTCTTCTTTAGTTGGTCCAGCTTCATAGGGTGGTTCTTCAGCTTGCCAAAAAGGGTGTAAGGATTCATGATCCGAGGTTTAGATGAGTGTCACCAGACCATCAAAATCATTTTTGTTGAGTGAGAGAGGCAAAGGAGTGGTGCCCATATTGATCTGAAGCAAGGCAAGTTAGAGCTGAGAGTGTGACATGACAAAGAGAGATGCCAATTATGTCTTGTGACTAGGGACCCAGTTACATTCAAAAGCTGAGCACAGCGCGCAGTGATAAAGATGCACTGAGCTTCAGGGTCTAGTACTCATACTATTTGTGGAGGACTAAAAGGAGTAGGGAGTTGGACAAGAGTGGTTGCTTATAGTACTGTTTTCTTTGGTTGGCTCACAAAACCAATAAAAGGAATATGCAGAGTGGTGTTCCCTGAATGATTTCATAGGAGGGATTCTGTTGACCGGTAAGCGTCACGACCTTGAGATGTTTGTGTATTTAGGGAGGTCAAGTGAAGCAAGGTGTGGTGTCTTTTGCTACAGTGTGTGTGAAGGTTCGCATCAATTTACATTCTCTTAAGGTGTGGGCATTTCCGAGACCAAACAAATTTTATTAGAGCTTACAAAGTCAAATCGTTCTTGTGAAGTCTTATTTTGAAATTGAGTGTACTGATATAATTATATCTTGTATATCTGGAGGCTCCTATTGCATTTTATAAATGCTGGCATTCTGTTTCTAAGTATAAAATTAACTCAAGCGCATTTGGCATACTTGAATTAGTCCCCAGAGAATCTTAAAACATCTTTCGCGTTTCGTGGTCCAACTATAATGAGAGTTCCCTTCGTAATAATCATAGTCTAAGGAAATCAGAGCTTGTCTAGTTTCGGAGTAGTTAGCCAAGAAATGTCTTAGACTGTCTTCTCTTGAGAACCGTGAGAAATATTTGGAAGCTCCAAAATCTTGTCAAGATGTAGATAAAGTAGTCGGCGCACCTGGTGATATCTTTTTTGAATTTGGCTCCAAGCGATTGATTAATTTTCATTGGAAATAGGAAGTCTTTGAATGACCTTGAGTGCATTACCTTGAAGAGAACTTAACAAATATTTAAAATGTCTACAGGGGTCAATGATGTATTTGAGTGTATTGTTGTCTCAAAAGAATTAAAGAACATCCATTTGTGCAGGTTTCCATTAAAAGTGGGAAAATTTAACTTAAGGTAACCGGACTGCATGGGTGTGAAGAACAGTATGGGTAAGGGCAGTCGCGTTGGTATTAAACAGTGGTTCCTGAATAGCTGGAGTTAATACTTTAATTCGACAATTGATTGTGTATAAATCTAATATAAAGTCTTGCAAAGTGGCTACTAAAGTTTCATCAAAGTCTTTAAAATAAGATTCTAGAAACTTATCAAGAAGAGCACTAAATTCTACTGTTTTTGATTTAGCTTCTTTTTGACTAGATATATAATCGTTTGGTTTGCGCGTCATTTAATTGTTGGAGTTCTTCGACAGAGGCAATGTAATTTTTTACTGTGGTTAACATATTACTAATTAAGCCGCTTTATCGTTGAAATTGGTCACTTGCTATGACCTCGACTGCGTGAGCATTGAGGATATCTGTGAGGAGCTTTCCCCTCATCACGTCACCTGAAAGTACCGTATTCTCACTAAAAAGAACGGACAAGAGAAATAAAAACATACGTATATCCTACTTTTCCAAAGTAGGTCCACGCAGGTTTCCACGTGTTCAGGGTCCGGCCGTATGTCCCTAACCCTCGCGTTATTTTCAGTGCCAGCAATTTGGGCATACTAAGCTGCGATGCCGTGGTAAGCAAACCTGTGCGGATTGCGGACAGGAGGCTCACGATACGCAATGCGAGTCCTAAGTTCTGCGTCAACTGCAAGGGTCCGCACTCTGCCTGGTCTCGGGCCTGTCTGAAATGGAATGTAGAGAAAAAATGCCTGGAGATTCAATATGAAAAGATCTCTTAAGTCAAAGCACGCAAAGAATATGTATCCAGTCGGGCTCCGGTATTTTAAACCTCACATAGTAAATTGTTAAGTCAGACCATACATTGTCCCAACTGCCGTTGCGCATTTAATCTTGCTAAGACGTCTTCTCGACCCGTGACACTCTTCAATGAAATCTCCCACCTATATTCTCCAGGGGCATTCCTTGGGTCCAAATTCCGTGATCTTCCCTGCATCCTTCCATCTTGTGTTTGTAGGACACCCACTTCTGACCTGCTGATAACCCAATGCTTCGTATATCTTCCGACAAGTCATTCTTAGATCGAGCTAGCGAAGCAATATATACCATAACATTAATATAGTTTCTGATCTCCAAGTGATAATTGTCCGAGTCTTCCTTCCTATGGAGGTGACCGTATGCTGCATTTACCTTCCACCAGGTGAACATATTTCAAAGAGGAGGCCCTATTTATTCAACTTCCCGCCCCCCTATATCACATTGGGGGAGTTTAACGCGCACTACCTGGTGTTGGGGTCTAATTTTACAGACACCCTTAGGAGGATAGTAGAGGATATTCTTGTCTCGGAAACCTGGTGTTAATGAAAACTGGGGGAGACACACTGAGACTAGTCGAACATCGAACTATCACCTCTCAATCTTCTTGTTTGGAGATGTCCGCGGCAGCCAGTGTGTTTAGTAAAACATCTCGGGGTTAATTAATTTTTAGAAGATGCTAAGATTCCAACAAAGACTTTACAAGAATGAAAACTACTAGATTTAAAAGTTGAAGGCCGGAAATTGAAGTTAATAAATTGAAATTTAACACAGCTATTGCTTACAACTTTGGTTAAGATTCAGAAAACTTATAATTAATATTGAACCCCAAACTGTGTTATAATTAAACATTTGATCGTAACATAGAGATTACATTAGGCCTGGACGATTGGAAAACGATAATATATTATGCTATGTAAAATGTCATTAAATATTTTTGAAAACTATAAATATTGGGCACTTGCAAGCCTATTAGAAACATAGTGAATTTAGGAGTTTTAAAAGAGGTGTTAAATTAACAAAATACACAATGGCAGACTAATATCTATACAAATCAAATGGTCGAGAGCTAAGGGCCTAAAAACCCTGCCCACTTTACAACACACAGACATACTTCTCCACCTTTCATGATGCGTCCTCTGCCATCAACTTAACATGTTGAAGCCCCGGGATCGCTGACCACTTCCTCTGGGATGCTCACTTGGACCTATGTGGCGGCGACCATTTTTCCATTCTGCTTTAACCATTTGTAGATTCTCCCGGCACCCTGTTCCTAGGTGTAACTAGGAGTGTTGGTTGGCTGTTTCAGAAATTCAATAAATAACATACCTGCCCTCATGTCTAACGGTTTGCTTGTCTCATTCCCTGTGGAGGTCGTCATTTATTGGGCTCGATGTTAGCCGCAATTTCTAGCACTGCGAGATACGCCAATGATTTCACAGTGCAAAAGCTAAACATCGAGCGCCAAACAATTGAATGGTCAGAGTCGGGGGGGAAGACTATAACGCCCCTTTTACTAGAGATGAACTGAATTTTGCCCTGGCCCTAGCGGGCAGCACAGCTTCCGATCCAAATGACATTCACAGTGTGATACTGCGCTATCTGCACACTACCGGACATACATTTCTTATGGACCTCTACAATGGTGTTTGGGAATCTCATAATCTGCTATCATTATGAAGGTAAGCAACGGTTATACCAAGTCATAAAAGTTGCAAGGATAAATAGAGCCAACTAGTTATAGCCCGATAGCCTTAACTAGTTGTCTTTTTAAAATATTGGAAAAAATGATACAGCTTTACATGGTATTTAGAATCCTGCAATCTGAAATCAATATTCAATGTGGTTTTCGCCGCAGCCGATCCACGGTGGATCACCCTGTTTGTCTAGAGACGACTTTTCGTGACGCTTTTCTCCATAAAAAGCCTCTTTTGGCAGTTTTCTTTGGTTTGGAGAAGGCGTACGATACCCCACGGTGGTACAACATTTTAAAAACCCTTTTTAATTGAGGGTTCTGAGGGAACCTCCTGGTTTTTATTGATAATTTTGTCAGATAAGACACTTCGGATATGGTTCAATTAACCCTTAACATATGATTTTATTCATGAATAACGGGTGCCTCAGGGCAGTACTCTAAGCTGTATGTTGCTTGCCATCGCAATAAATGCCATTGTAGACAAAGTGCGCCTACCTGTCTGTGGATAACTACGTAATTTATTGCAGTTCACAGAGTCTCAACAGGGCCGAAAGGCAGATACAAATAGCTGTGATGATTTCTGGATGTGGGCATCACTTCCATGGATTACGCGGAATACAGCCAGCCCACAATATTTTAATGAACCAAGTTCTTTTACCAGTCTCACATACCGTAAGGCTCCTGGGACTTTTATTTGGTTTTAAATTAGGATTCCATACATCAAAGACCTGAAAGCGATCTGTGTCAAAGTGTTGAATTTACTTAAAGTAGCTAGCTGCCGTTCTTGGTATACTGATAGGGAAACCTTGATGCGCCTCTATAGGGCCTTGGTCCTCCTGCAGGAGTTTAGAATAGTCCCGCAGTAACCCCTACTTGTCGTAATAGGCGACTTGAAGGGGAGGCTTCTCTGCAGGACAAACTTATCCTATATCTTTATTTTCACCTTTTGTCATTCCTTCATTTTCTCTCTCCTTCATTCTTCTCCCTACTATTTATATTTTTCCTTACTTATTTTTTTCCCTCCCTCCTGCCGTTTAATCCCGGCTTTTGGATTCACCCCCCCTGCGGGACGGGGTTTAGAATAGTCCCGCAGTAACCCCTGCTTGTCGTAAGAAGCGACTAAAAGGGGTGGCTTCTGTGCAGGACGTACCTCGTGTGGGACAAACCTATCCTATATCTTTCCTTTCACATCATTTTCTTCTTCCTTCACTTTCCACTTTTTTTCACTCTTCCCCCTTCGCTTTATCTATCCTTACCTTTTTCTTCCTTTCCCCCACCGTTCATCCTGCACAGAGGCATTTGGCCTTTCCGTTGACGACCTTGGCAACTAACCCGGCTCTTCTCTGTTTATTATTGGATACCACTGCCTTGAGCTCCCGAATGAAAGTGCGCCGGTTGTAATATCTTGGTAGAAGGGCCTTAGGGATGACAACCGGGTACCCTACCTTGAGAAAAGACCGGTTGCGTTCATGAAGGTCCCGGACGTAAAATTAGCACTTTCCTGCATACACTTGCTGCGGTGACCTCTCCTCCGGCGATGCTTCATATGAAGGTTGTCATGTCTAGCGTCGTATGGAGCCTCTCGTCGGAAGAGTTAACAGGGCCCTATGTGGTAGAACCAACTGGGATCAACCTGGGTCTACTATCCGAGTACTTTTGCAGGTTGTCCTCCCACTCATGAATGAGTTAATTGTCACAGCTGACACCTTACTGTCCGCTGGCACCGTACTGCCAAGTTCCGCTGGCATCTCACTGCCCGGCCCCTCACAGGGCCGTATTAATGATAAGAGGCGGAAACGGGTAAGGCCGTCCAGCCCTGTCTTGATAAAAAGCCAGGAAGTGGTGAGTTCCCAGCCCCGCTTCCTGGTGATGTCTCGAGTTGAAGAAAGTCTAGATCTGAAACGTGTCAGCCCATTTATCCTCGAAAGAGTGATAAATGGAGCAGCAAAATCTGACGTTTTAATAAGGAAACTGCGTGATGGCACCATTATGATTCAGGCTATGACCGACACACAATCCTCAAATATTATGGCGATCTCCGAAATACCGTTGAGTAATACGGCAAATATACAGGTGAAGGTGGAGCCCCACAGGTTCCTCAATGTTTGCAAGGGAGTGGTCACTTGTTATGACCTCGACTGCGTAAGCATTGAGGAGATCTGTGAGGAGCTTTCCCCCCAGCATGTCAACGAAGTGTACCGTATTGTCACAAAAAAGAATGGACAAGAAAAGAAGACGGATACGTATATCCTAACATTTGCGACTCCTACCCTTCCGAAGGAGGTCCGAGCAGGCTTCCACGTGCTCAGGGTCCGGCCGTATGTCCCTAACCCTCGGCGCTGTTTTCAGTGCCAGGAATTTGGGCATACGAAGCTGCGATGCCGTGGTAAGCCAACCTGTGCGGATTGTAGACAGGAGGCTCATGAAACACCATGCGAGTCTCCTAAATACTGCGTCAACTGCAAGGGTCCGCATTCCGCCTGGTCTCGGGCCTGTCCTAAATGGAAGGTAGAGAAGAAAGTCCTGGAAATACAATCTGAGAAGAAGATCTCATATGCCCAGGCACGCAAGGAATACGTATCAAGTCAAGCTCCGGTATTTCAAACTTCATATAGCCGGATTGTCAGTCAAAATATAAACTGTCCCAACTGCCATTGCGCAGTTAATCTTGCTAAGGAGCCAACGCGACCAGTGCCATTGGTCTCTCCTCGAGACACTTATGTTGATCCCGCGCCAATTTCTGTGGCGCCTAAATTTTTAAAGGAGGCCAAACCGCCACAACGGTCGTCTCCCCCACCTATACCACCGAGGAGACCTCCTCGAGGAACTCCCCCGAGCCCACCTCGGGGAACTCCCCCGAGCCCGCCTCGGGGAACACCCCCGAGCCCGCCTCGGGGCATTAAAACAAGGGCGGCCGTTGTTGAGCCTCTCACACCCACCTCTGGGCTTCCGGAGGTGGGGACGAGTTGCGGAACAGGTGAGGCCGCTAAGGCGAGTCCCACTGGTGCCTTGAAGAAGGACCAGCGAGAGACCGCCGAAAATTTTTTATTAAAAAAGCGTCGAAGGCCTTAAAGCCTTCGAACAAGGATCCGACTACCCAGTCTCTCCAAAATAAGCCGAAGCCTCTCCTGAAGCGAGAGGTACAGGAGAGACTGGGAAAGGCAAGAGGGCCTAAAAAAGGGCCTCAACAAATTTTTATTCTTAAAGGATAGTGAAAGGGATTGCGAGGATAACTAAATTTCATACTAATAACTTATGTCGCTACTACAATGGAATTGTAGGGGTTTCTATGCTCGTGTAGAGGAAATCAAACTAATAATTACTTCCCTGCATCCTTCCATCTTGTGCTTGCAGGAGACCCACTTCCGCCCAACTGACAACCCGATGCTTCGTGGTACGATGTGTATCGTACCGACAAGCCTTTCTTTGATCGGGCTAGCGGAGGTGTGGCTATATTCGCACGAAGTACTATATATCATAAGAATATTAATATTGTTTCTGATCTCCAAGTGATCGCTGTCAGAGTCTCCCTTCCTATGGAGGTAACCGTATGCTGCATCTACCTCCCGCCAGGTGAACGTGTTTCCAAGAGGACACTAGAGGCCCTCTTTATACAACTTCCCGCCCCCTATATCATCTTGGGGGACTTTAACGCGCATAACCTGGTGTGGGGGTCTAATTTTACAGACGCCCGCGGGAGGATGGTAGAGGATATTCTTGTCTCGGGAAACCTGTTGTTAATGAACACCGGGACCCAGACACACTTCTCCACCTTTAATGGTGTATCCTCTGCCATCGACCTAACTCTATGTAGCCCCGGGATTGCTGCTCACTTCCTTGGGGAGGTTCACTCGGACCTATGTGGCAGCGATCACTTTCCAATTCTGCTTTCAAAAATCCAAGATCCTCCCAGTACAGCACGGTTACCCCAATGGGTTCTTAAACGTGCTTACTGGGATAAATTCCGTGAGCTCGCCTTATTCGACGAACCCCATTCTCCCGACGTCGATGTTAAGGCAGGGCAATTTACTTCGACGGTCATAACGGCGGCGAGGGCATCCATCCCTAAATCCTCGCCAAACCCGCGCCACCATCCTGTTCCCTGGTGGAACGAGGAGTGCCGGCTTGCTATTTCTAACCGTCGAAGAGCCCTGCGTATTTTTAATCGACGTCCTACTTCGGAGAATCTGGAGTCATTCCGGATTCTACGTGCTAGAGCTCGCCGTATTATTCGAGAAAGCAGAAGAGAGTCTTGGAGACAGTTTATTTCTACCCTTACTATTTCCACTCCTACAACCAAGGTTTGGGATCACATTCGTAAATTACGTAGTAGCAAAAATACCATTTATAATATACCCGCACTCATGTCTAACGGTTCACTTGTCTCCTCCCCTATGGAGGTCGCCAATGTATTGGGCTCGATGTTCGCCGCTATTTCTAGCACTGCGAGCTACTCTAACGAGTTCGTGGTGCATAAGCGCAGCATCGAGCGCCTTACTATTGATTTTGGCCAAAGTCGGGGGGAGGATTATAACTCCCCCTTTACTAAAGAGGAACTTACCTATGCCATGTCCCAGGCGGGCAATACAACTTCTGGCCCTGGTGATATCCATTACGAAATGTTGCGCCAACTGTCCCCTGTTGGACGGGCGTTCCTCTTAGACCTCTACAATTGTGTTTGGGAATCTCGTCAATTCCCATCACTGTGGAGGCAAGCAACCGTTATCCCAATATATAAAAGTGGCAAGGATAAATTAGAGCCAACTAGTTATAGACCGATAGCCTTAACTAGCTGTGTATGCAAAATATTAGAAAAAATGATAAATAAACGACTTATATGGTGTTTAGAATCCCACAATCTGCTATCCAATATTCAATGTGGTTTTCGCCGTAACCGATCCACGGTTGATCATCTCGTCCGTCTTGAGACTGCTGTGCGTGATGCCTTTCTCCATAAACAGCATCTTTTGGCTGTTTTCTTTGATTTGGAGAAGGCGTACGATACTACATGGCGTTACGAAATCTTAAAAAACCTTTTTAATTGGGGGTTCCGGGGGAGCCTCCCTATTTTTTTTAGCTAATTTTATGTCAGATAGACACTTCCGTGTAAGGTTAAACAATACCTTATCCGATGATTTTATTCAAGAAAATGGGGTTTCCCAGGGCAGTCCTTTGAGTTGCACGTTGTTCGCTATTGCGATAAATAGCATTGTAGACAACGTGCGCTTACCTTTTCGTTCATGCCTTTTTGTGGATGACTACGCAATTTATTGCATTTCATCAAGTCTCCACAGGGCTGAACGACAGATACAACTCTCTGTAAACAATCTCTGGTTGTGGGCATCTCGTAATGGTTTTCGTTTCTCTGCGGCCAAGACGACTGTCGTCCACTTCCATAGATTACGTGGAATACAGCCAGCCCCCAGTATTTTAATGAACCACTTTGTTTTACCAACGATCATTTTCCAATTCTGCTTTCACCATATCAAGATCCTCCCAGTACACCACAGATACCCCAGTGGGTTATCATATGTGCTAACGGATAAATTCTGCGAGGTCGCCGTATTTGATGAATCTCATTCTCCTGACATCGATGTTAATTCTGGGCATTTTACTTCGACGGTCATCGTGGCGGTGAGGGCATCCATCTCAAAATCCTCACCAAACCCGCGTCACCGTCCTGTTCCCTGGGGGAACGAGGAGTGTTTGTTGGCTCTACGTCTTTTTCATTGACGTCCTATTTTGGAGAACCTGGAATCTTTCCGTATTCTACGTGCTCGAGCTCGCCGTGTCGTTAGAGAAAACAGAAGAAAGTTTTGGAGACATTTGATTTCAACCCTTACAATTTCCATTCCCATAACTAAGATTTGGGACAGTATTCGTAAATTACCTAGTAACAAAAATTCCATTAATAATATAACTGAATTGACCTATGCCCTGTCCCAGGCGGGCAGTACGGATTTCGGTCCTGACTATATTCACTATGAGATGCTGTGACAGCTTCCCCCTGCCGGACAGGCATTTCTCTTGGACCTCTACAATAGTGTCCCGCAGTAACCCCTGCTTGTCGTAAGAGGCGACTAAAAGGGGAGGCTTCTGTGCAGGATGTACCTCGTGCAGGACAAACCTATCTTTTATCTTTCCTTTCACATCATTTTCTTCTTGCTTCACTTTCCCCCCTTTCTTTTCTTCACTCTTCCCCCTTCGCTATATCTATCCTTACATTTTTCTTCCCTTCCCCCTGCTGTTCATCCTGCACGGAGGCCTTTGGCTTTTCCGTTGATGACCTTGGCTTCTAACCCGGCTCTTCTCTGTTTATTATATGATACCACTGCTTTGAGCTCCTGAATGAAAGTGCGCCGGTTGCAATACCTTAGTAGAAGGGCCTTAGGGATGACAATAACCGGGTACCCTACTTTGGGAAAAGATCGGTTGCGTTCATGAGGGCCCGGACGTAAAATTGGCACTTTCCTACACCAACTTGCTGCGATGACCTCTCTCTCGGCGATGCTCTATACAAAGGTTGTCATGTCTAGCGTCGCATAGGGCCTCTCGTCGGGACATTTAACAGGGCCATATGTGGTAGTACCAACTTGGGTCATCCTGGGTCTACGATCCGAGTATTATATAGGTTGTCCCCAATAATGGCATGGCCGACAACATTGTCGCCGCTGGCACCGTACTGCCAAACCCTGCTGGCAACTCACTGCCCGGCCCCTCGCAGGGTCGTAATATAGATAAGAGGCGGAAACGGGTAAGGCCGTCCAGCCCTTTAATTGAAAAAATCCAGGAAGTGGTGAGGCCCCAGCCCCGCTTCCTGGTAATGTCTCGAATGGATGTAAATTAGAACCTCAAGCGTGTCAGCCCATTTGTCCTCGAAAGAGTGATTAGTGGAGCTGCCGAGTCTGGGGTTTCAATTAGAAAACTGCACGATGGCACGATTATGATCCAGACTGAAAACGACCTTCAGACAAAGAAAATAATGGCAATAACTACAATACCGTTGAGCCCCTCGAATCATTTAAAGGTGAAGGTGGAATCGCACAGGTTCCTCAATGTTTGCAAGGGAGTGGTCACTTGCTATGACCTCGACTGCGTAAGCATTGAGGACATCTGTGAGGAGCTTTCCCTCAACATGTCACCGAAGTATATAGGATCACCATCAAAAGGAACGATGTAGTGAAGAACACTGATAGTTATATTTTAACATATGCCACTCCTTCTTTACCAAAGGAGGTCCGAGCTGGCTTCCACGTGCTGAGGGGCCGGCCGTATGTCCCCAACCCTCGGCGCTGTTTTCAGTGCCAGGAGTTTGGGCATACGAAGCTGCGATGCCGTGGTAAGCCAACCTGTGCAGATTGTGGACAGGAGGCTCACGAACAACCATGCGAGTCTCCTAAATTCTGCATTAATTGCAAGGGTCCTCATTCTGCCTGGTCTCGGTCCTGTCCGAATTGAAAAGTAGATAAAAAATTCCTGGAGATCCAAACAGAAAAGAAGATCCCTTATGCCCAAGCACGCAAAGAGTATACTTCACTGCAAGCTCCGGTATTTAAAAGTTCCTACAGCCAAATTGTCACCCAAAATATAAATTGCAGTTAATATTGCAAAGACTCCTACAAGACCTGTGCCACTCGTCTCTATTCGAGACAAACAAAAACAGCCGGCATCATCTGTGGTGATGCAGTAAATAATACAAGTGGCGACACCCTCACAAAAGTCGCCACCACCACCTGTAGCCCCAGAGTAGATCCCCTCTGGGAACACCCCCGAGCCCTCCTCAGGGAGCTCCACCGAGCCCTCCTTGGGGAAATAAATTGCGTGCGGCCACTGTTGAGTCGCTCACCCTCGCCTCTGGGCCTCCAGAGGCCGGGATGAGTGGTGAAACAAGTGAGGCCGCCAAGGGATACCCACTGGTGCCTTGAAGAAGGACCACCGAGAGACCGCCGAAAAGAATTACATTAAAAAAGCTTCGAAGGCCTTAACTTAGCCTTCGCGCAAGGATCCGACTACCCAGTCTCTCCAAAATAAACCGAAGCCTCTCCTGAAGAGGGAGGTCCAGGAGAGATTGGGAAAGGCAAGAGGACCTAAAAAGGCCCTCAACCAATTTTTATTTTTAAGAGATAGTGTCAAGGATTGCGAGGATAATTAAATCTTATATTAATAAAGTATGTCGCTGCTACAATGGAATTGTAGGGGTTTCTATGCTCGTGTAGAGGAAATTAAACAACAAATTTCTTCCCTGCATCCTTCCATCATGTGTTTCTAGGAGACTCACTTCCGCCCAAATGACAATCCGATGCTTCGTGGGTACGGCGTGTATCGTACCGACAAGCCTTTCTTTAATCGGGCTAGCGGAGGTGTAGCTATATTCGCACGAAGCAATATATATCACAAAAAAACATGGTTTCTGATCTCCAAGTGATCGCTGTCCGAGTCTCCCTTGCTTTTGAGATGACAGTATGCTGTATATACCTCCCGCCAGGTGAACGTATTTCGAAGAGGAGCTTAGAGGCCCTCTTTATGCAACTTCCCGCCCCCTATATCATCTTGGGGGACTTTAATGCGCATAACCTGGTGTGGGGATCTAATTTTACAGATGCCCGCGGGAGGATGGTAGAGGATATTCTTGTCTCGGGAAACCTGGTGCTAATCAACACCGGGACCAGACACACTTCTCCACTTTTAATGGTGTATCCTCTGCCATCGACCTAACTTTATGTAGCCCAGGTATCGCTGCCCTCTTCCTTTGGGATGTCCATACGGACCTATGTGGAAGCGATCACTACCCTATACTGCTTTCCCCACTCCAAGATTCCCCAAGTACGGCACGAGTTCCCCAATGGGTGATTAAACGTGCCGACTGGGATAGATTCCACGAGATCGCCGTTTTCCACGAATACCCTTCTCCTGACGTCGATGTTAAGACTGAGTATTTTACTTCGACGGTCATCGCGGCGGTGAGGGCCTCCATTCCTAAATCCGCGCCACCGTCCCGTTCCCTGGTGGAGCGAGGAGTGTCGGTTGGCTATTTCTGACCGTCGAAGGGCCCTACGTCTTTTTCACCCACGTCCTACTTTGGAGAACCTGGAGTCATTCCGGATTCTACGTGCTCGAGCTCGCCGTGTCATTCGTGAAACAGAAGAGATTCTTGGAGAAAATTTATTTCAACCCTTACGATATCCACTCCCACAACTAAGGTTTGGGATAATATCCGTAAATTACGTAATAGAAACAATTCCAATAACAATATACCTGCCCTCAAGTCAAACGGTTCACGTGTCTCCTCCCCTGTGGAGGTCGTTAATGTATTGGGCTCGATGTTCGAAGCTATTTCTAGCACTGCGAGCTACACTAACGAGTTCGCAGTTTATAAGCGGAACATCGAGCGCCATGCTATTGATTTTGGCCAAAGTCGGGGGGAGGATTATAACTTCCCCTTTACCAAAGATGAACTGTCCCAGGCCGGCAGCACAGCCTCTGGTCCAGACGACATTCATAATGAGATGTTGCGTCAGCTGCCCCCTGCCGGACAGGCACTTCTTTTAGACCTCTACAATAGTGTTTGGGAATCTCAGACGTTCCCCTCACTATGGAGGCAAGCAACCGTTATACCTATATATAAAAGTGGCAAAGATAAATTAGACCCAACTAGCTATAGACCGATAGCTTTAACTAGTTGTGTATGTAAAATATTGGAAAAAATAATTAATAAGCGACTTATATGGTATTTAGAATCCCGCAATCTGCTATCTAATATTCAATGTGGTTTTCGCCGTAACCGATCCACGGCGGATCACCTTGTCTGTCTAGAGACGGCTATTCGTGACGCTTTTCTCCATAAGCAGCATCTTTTGGCTGTCTTCTTCGATCTGGATAAAGCGTACGATACCACCTGGCGGTACGGCATTTTGAAAGCACTTTTTAATTGGGGGTTTCGCGGGAACCTTCCAATTTTTATATCTAATTTAATGTCTGATAGACAATTCCGGGTAAGGTTGAATAACACCTTATCTGATGATTTTATTCAACAAAATGGGGTGCCTCAGGGTAGTATTCTGAGCTGTACGTTGTTCGCTGTCGCAATAAATAGCATTGTTGACAATGTGTGCATGCCTGTACGGTCATGCCTCTTTGTGGATGACTACGCAATTTATTGCAGTTCGTCAAGTCTCCACAGGGCTTAACGACAGATACAACTGAGTGTTAACAATCTTGGATCATGGGCATCGCGTAATGGCTTTCGCTTCACTGCAGCTAAGACGACGGTTGTCCACTTTCATAGAACACGCGGAATACAGCCAGCCCCCAGTATTTTAATGAACCACGTTGTTTTACCAGTCTCAGAAAGCGTAAGGTTTCTGGGACTTTTATTTGATTTTAAATTAACTTGGATCCCCCACATCAAAGACCTGAAAGCGAGGTGTATCAAAGCATTGAATTTGCTCAAAGTCGTTAGCGGTCGTTCCTGGGGTGCTGATAGGGAAACCTTGATGCGCCTGTATAGGACCTTGGTCAGATCTAAACTAGATTACGACAGTTTTGTGTATGGCTCAGCTAGACCCTCGGCGTTAAAGATGCTAGATAGTGTCCACCATGCCGGCATTCGACTGGCTGGGTGCCTTTCGTACCAGTCCAGTCGTCAGCATCTGTGCCGACGCCGGTGAGCCCCTCTTTCTTACCGGTGGTCCTATCTTCTGGCATCTTACGTGTCGAAACTTCATTGCATGGCGCAGCATGTTGCCTATCGTCCTTTGTTTCATCCCCCTAACCGTGTCTTGTATGAAACCAAATGGCGTAGTTCAAGGCCGGTTGGGATCCGGATGCTATCGGTTTTCGACACGTGTGGGATAGTGCTGCCAAAGGCTATCCCCACATCCCCAGGTCGAGTTTCTCCCTGGACGATACGCCTACCTCAATGCCATTTTGACCTTGCCAAGTTCCCTAAAGCGACCACCTCACACTTTTTATACGAGAGGACCTTTAATGAGCTCCTCGCAACCCGCTTTCGGGTTTTAAACGCATTTACACGGATGGCTCAAAATGCGGGGCCTCCGTGGGATGTTCTTTTGTTGTGGAAGGATCCAATTTTAAATTTGCTCTACCTGGTGAATCCAGTGTTTTTACGGCTGAACTATATGCCATTTTTAAATCTCTATGTTTTGTATATCGTAAGTGTCACCGGTCCGTTCTCATCTGCACGGATTCCATGAGTGCTCTGTTGGCATTGTCCACTCTCTACTCGTGGAATCCTCTCGTGCAGATGATTCACGAACATATTTTAAAAATTTATTCATTAAGCACCCGCCTTTTGCTGGATTCCTGGTCATGCCGGTCTTTCAGGAAATGAACTGGTGGACCAGGCGGCCAAGGAGGAGGCACGCCTGCCTCCTGAGGCGAGTCTGGGTGTCATGTTTTTAGACCTAAAGGGTTATGTTCGGCGTGGGGTCTTACGCACCTGGCACGAGCAGTGGCTCTCAACCCCTGCTCAGAACAAGCTGCGGTCCATCAGGGACGGTGTGTCGCGATTGACCTCTTCTATGCGAAAGTCTAGAAGAGAGGAGGTAATCGTGACGAGACTCCGCGTCGGGCATACTTCACTGACCCATAGTTTTTTATTGAGAGGGGATCCACCTCCTGTGTGTGAGTTTTGCGATGCTCCTTTGAGTGTGTATCACATTTTGGTGGAGTGTCGTAAATATGCCCCTATTCGTCTGGCTCTTGATTTTAAAAATGACCTTTGTTTTTTACTACACGACAGTGCAGAAGGAGTTATTTGTTTACTCCATTTTATACACCATGCAAATCTTTTTATTATCATTTGAGTGTCTTTCGTAAAGTGACTCATCTGGATTTTATCTCACATTGAGATCTTTTCAACATTTTATTATACTTTAATATGTTTGTGTTGACGTTTTAACAATTTTACTACACTTTAACATGTTTGTTTTGTATTTTTAACGTGTTATATTTAATATGTTTGGTCATTTTAACGTGTTATATTTAATATGTTTGTTCTCTCTTTTGATTGGAGTGATTCATCTGTGTGTTTTTAATCGCATGTATCACTCAATTTGTACTAAGAGCCCATTTAAGCCCTCCTATGAAGTGTCTCAAATGGGTATTTTATCATATTGAGAACTATTATTTTTATATTTACATAGTATATTGTTTTGTATATTGTGTATACACTTGTATATTTTGCAAGTTAATTATTATGTCTCTTCCCATGAGGATTTTACTGTTTTAATATCTTTCAAGGCCCTAATGAGCTCACTGGGTCAATGGTCCTATAATAATAATAATAATAATAATAATCCTCTCGGTTATGCAATGATTAAAAATTCAAATCGAGATAGAGACATGAAACATTCAAAAATTTGAAAGCCCAGACCATCTGTTTCCCATAAATCTCTAATATTAGCATGGGACATTTTCTTCATTCCAGCTAGATATAATAAACCTATTACAGCTTTTACCTCAGTTATATTTATGACACAAGCATCCCTCTCTCGATGGTAGTTGTCTCTTAGATTACCAATTTTTATGTTGGTGTAATCAACTATTTTTTACAATAATTCGTCACTAAAATTTAGAACTGCTGGAACATGCATTGGTGGGATTTTTCTTTTTCTTGCAGTAACACGAGCCACTTGTCTGTAAGGTTTATTCATCCACAATGAGTGCCCATCCTTGCCAGTAAAAAACGTAAATCATCATCAGTTCCTTCTATACTTTCTATTTTCTCGGTCCGCACTCATCAGATTCACTATTTGATTTTCTAACTTCTAAATACTCTTATGTTTCTAAACTACTGCCTCCCAAATCTTCCTCTTTATCAGTGTTTTGGCCAAAAACATCGTGGAACGTTGTTGTTCACTTTCATAAGACATAATATTTTGTTAAACTTATTTTTATAAAATAATGAAAAGTTTGAATGTTAAAAAAAACTTTCATATTGGGCCCACTAGTTCAAAAATTTGTTTTTATATGGTAATCGCGAAAACATGTGGGAATATGAAGTGGGATCTCACCTTTTTCACACTGCCACACTGTTTCACTCCTCACTTCTTTTGGGGGGGGCGCACACAAAACACCTCTTAGTTGGTGGAATCTTCATTTCGAAGTGTGCCCAATGCTTGGTCTGAATACGCAAAGGGCTAGGTCCAAGTGACGGTTTTCCACGGCTTGGGTACTGTAGTAGTTACATGTTCCAATATCTGTTCCACAAAATTCAACCGGAACTCTGCGCATGATTCTCTTTTCCCAGTTAGAATTTTCCACACCACAAAGGAATTGTAAAGTGCCATATCGAACATGTAAACAAATAAGGTTTTTTTTACATATCTTCTCATTACTGGAAAACTTGAAAGTACCTTGTCTTGTTGGTCAACATCTCCTATTGCCTTATTATAAGTCTATAACAACTTGAGGTTTCACAACTTGTGCTTCTTCAACTTGTAAACGACCCCCAACCTTTTGCTTCACACTAGTCATTTTTCCAATGTCAGTCGTGAGAGGTGAGTGGTGCATTGTTGATAACATCAAGACATCTTTCTTATATTGCCATTTATGACATCGGATATTTCTGGACCTTTGATTGACTACTTCTCCTGCTAACAGTTTATTTTAAACAACAGCTGCAGTAATGTTTTTTCTGTGTTTACTGACAGTTCCTAGTGCGTATGTTTCATTATCCAGTAGCAACCTGAATAATGTTGGAGAGCTGTAGCAGTTGTCAGTATGAGTGGCATATCCCTGATACAAAAGTGGATCGCTCACGTTCATTACAACAACTTCAATGTCAAACATATTACCATGATCATCCTGGCCACGATAAATAGAAAACTTTCAGCAATATCCTGATTTTGACTCGTTCAGTTTGTAAAATTTTAGTCCGAACTCTGACAGTTTTGAAGGATTGAATTGGATAAAAGACAGTCATCCTCTGCACTTAATCAAACTTTCATCAATCGCTATATTTTTGTCAGGCGTGTATACATGCTCATATTTTACATTCATGTACTCTATCATAGGGCTAATTTTTTTCAGCCTATCATCATCTCCTTCATGATATTGGCAAAATATAGAGATCTACATAATAGTAAGAAACATTTATTAGGCTTTACCTCTGAAAAAATGTGTATACGAAGAATTATTCTCTTTGTCCAGTACATTTCCAGCCGTTGTTTGGGATTTTGCGACATCAGCATAATAAGGGCAAAAAGAGTTTTTAGTTTTACAGTAACGGGAACCATTTCTGACGATTTTGAATGTCAACAGTGCCCAACTTCACTTGAGCATACCTTTTAGTTTCAAGCACAATCGTTTATAAAAAAATCATCACCCAAAATTCCACTAAAAGTATCAATTTATTTTGGCACAATATTATCATTACAAAGCTTTTGAATAATATTTTCATTCACTCCAGAGTGACTAGTGAAAGGAATTTTAACTTCTCTATTTTTATCGTTTTTCCATTCCCAAGTGTATGTATAACCTATCATGTCTTCATTTTCATCACTTTCAATATTACATTCTGAACCGCCATTTAAAACATTCGTTGGCAGTTGAAAATCTTAATCGTCTGTTACATCACCCACACAAATATGTTTGTATTTCCTCAGGCCCATTTGCAAAATTAACACGCACTGAACTAATTTTGTTGGAAGAATTAAAGTGAATAAACAATCTTAGATAAGTAGAAGTAATAAATACTATACTTTTTTTCCCTAATAAAGGATAATAATGACATGTCAGAGCTCAAATTATTTTAGACATCTATTAGAGAAAAAAAAATCATATCTAGAATTCACTGGACCTCACTGACATCTGTTGGACATTTATAGAACTACTCTGAAACATTATCATTGCATTGAAATAACACATCGAGAATGATACGTCAAAACAGTGGACAGGCATATGACGTGAGTCACGCTCGCCAAAGTCCTTGTTGTACTGGAAATATTCCCCCTGCGATACGGGGTTTAGGTTAGTCCCGCAGTAACCCCTGCTTGTCGTAAGAGGCGACTAAAAGGGGAGGCTTCTGTGCAGGACATACCTTTCCTATATCTTTCATTTCACCCCCCTTTTTCTCCTTCCTTTTCCCTCTTTTTCCTTTTCCCTTCTATAACTTCCCTTATCTCTTTCTTCCCGTCCCCCTGCTGTTCATCATGCATGGACGCTTTTGGCTTCTCCGTTGATGACCTTGGCTGTCTTCTCGGACAATTACTGGATACCTCTGCACTTGAGCTCCTGAATGAAAGTGCGCCGGTTGTAATATCTTAGTAGTAGGGCCTTAGGGATGACAATAACCGGGTACCCTACTTTGAGAAAAGATCGGTTGCGTTCATGAGGCCCGGACGTAAAATTGGCACTTTCCTACACCCACTTGCTGCGACAACCTCTCTTCTGGTGATGCCCCATTCGAAGGTTGTCATATCTAGCGTCGTATGGGGCCTCTCACCGGGACAGTTAACAGGGCCTTATGTGGTAGTACCAACTGGGATCACCCTGGGTCTACGTTCCGAGTACTCTGTAGGTTGTCCCCAAATACGGCATGGCCGATAGTATTGTCACCGCTGGCACTGTACTGCTAAATTATGCTGACACCTCACAGGGCTGTAATATTGACACGAGGCGGAAACGGGCAAGGTCGTCCAGCCCTCAATTAGAAGAAACCCCGGAGGTGGTGATGCCCCAGCCCCGCTTCCTGGTGGTGTATCGAGTAGAGGAAAATGAAAGTTTAAAGCGAGTAAGCACATTTGTCCTCGAAAGAGTGATAAATGGTGCAGCGCAATCTAATTTATCAATCAGAAAACTGCGTGATGGCACGATCATGATACAAACAATGACATTCAGTCCTCAAGAGTAATGGAAATCTCGGAAATACCGTTGAGCAATACGTCTCATATACCGGTGAAGGTGGAGCCTCATAGGTCCCTCAATGTTTGAAAGGGAGTGGTCACTTGCTATTACCTCGACTGGGTGAGCATTGAGGATATCTGTATGGAGCTTTCCCCTCAGAACGTCACAGAAGTGTATCGCATTATCATCAAAAAGGACGGACAAGAGAAAAAACTGACACGTATATCCTAACTTTTGAGACACCTGCCCTTCCAAAGGAGGTCCGAGTGGGTTTCCACGTGCTCAGGGTCCGGCCGTATGTCCCTAACCCTCGGTGCTGTTTTCAGTGCCAGGAATTTGGGCATACGAAGCTGCGATGCCGTTATAAGCCAACCTGTGAGGATTGCGGACAGAAGGCTCACGAAACACCATGTGAGTCTCCTAAATACTGCATCAACTGCAACGGTTCGCATTCCGCGTGGTCTCGGGTCTGTCCGAAATGGAAGGTAGAGAAAAAAGTCCTGGAGATACAATTCGAAAAGAAGATCTCATATGCCCAGGCACGCAATGAATACTTATCTAGTCAGGCTCCGGTATTTCAAACTTCATAAACCCATAGTGTCAGTCAGGACATCAACTGTCCCAACTGCCATTGCACAGTTAATCTTGCCAAGACGCCAACACGACCAGTGCCATTGGTCTCTTCTCGAGACATCTACAGTGATTCCAAGCCAACTTCTGTGGCGCCTAAATTTTTAAACAAGGCCAAACCGCCACAGTTTCCCCCGCCTATACCACCAAAGAGACCTCCTCGAGAAACCCCCACGAATCCACCCAAAGGAACCCCCTCGAGCCCAACCAGTAGAACCTCCCCGAGCTCGCCTCGGGGAACCCCCCAGGTCCCGCCTCGGGGTACTAAATCACGGCGGCCGTTGTTGGGCCACTCGCACTCGCCTCTGGAGGTTAGGGTGAGTCGCGGAACAGGTGAGGCCGCCAAGGCGAATCCCACTGGTCCCTTGAGTGAGGACCAGCGAGGGACCGCCGACAAAATTACAATAACGAAAGCGTCGAAGGCCTTAAAAAAGCCTTTACCTAAGGGTTCTACAGTCCAATCACACAGAGACAACCCGAAGCCTCTCCTGGAGTGGGAGGTCCAGGAGAGACCGGGAAAGGAAAAAGTACCTAAAAAGGTCCTCAACAAATTTTTATTCTTAAAGGATAGTGACATGGATTGCGAGGATAACTAAATTTTATATTAATAAAGTATGTCGCTATTCTAATAGAATTGTAGGGTTTCTTTGTCGTCAACCCCGCTTGGATTATGTATGGTCGTAGCCTCTGGATCTGGCTACGGTGTCTAGAAGAGCTCGGCATAGTTTCTTATGACCCGAGGTGCTTGTTTAGCCGGAACGAACCGGATAGGAAGGATGGTTCGGCGACTTACCGCGGTGAACCGGATAGGAAGGGTGGTTCGGTGAGTTACCGCGGTGAACCGGATAGGGAAGATGGTTCGGCGAGTTACCGCGGTGAACCGGATAGGAAAGATGGTTCAGCGAGTTACCGCGGTGAACGGTATTTCAAACTTCATAAACCCATTTTGTCCCGTCAGGACCCCCCAACTGTCCCAACTGCCCCTTTTCACAGTTAAAACTTCCAAGACGCCAACACGACCAGTGCCATTGGTCTCTTTTCGAGACATTCCCACATGATTCCCAAACCCAACTTCCCGTGGCGCCTAAATTTTTAAACAAGGCCAAACCGCCAAGTTTCCCCCCCCCTATACCCCCAAAAGACCTCCTCGAGGGAAACCCCCCACGAATCCCCCCCAAAAGGGAAACCCCCCCGAGCCCAACCGGGAGAACCTCCCCGAGCTTTCCCCCGGGGAACCCCCCAGGTCCCGC